>JAHBCN010008723.1:0-37807 GCA_019359885.1 Listronotus oregonensis | reverse complement strand
TTTAACTTGGGGCAAACGACCCAGATACTCTAGCAAATATCGGTAGAGTTTTGAATGCCCAAAAACGTTTGGACGTTAAAGAAATTTTAACGATATTAAAAAAAAAAAGGGGAAAAATTTATTTCAAAGCTAACTGGCTGACTCTAGTGGCCAAAAAAAATATCAGTACTCCCAGGTGCGGGAAAAGTTTCCCCGTCTAAAAAATGGTTTTCATCCCTTATAAAAACCGCAGACACATTACTACTTTAATAAGAATGAGGACGGACCACTGCCTGCCCAAAAAACATTTATTAAAATTAAACTTGAGAAGACCCTAGATGTGACCGGTAGTATAGGGTTTTGAATCACATATTCCTAGAATGCCCCATCAATATTACCCCCAAATTTTTGATCTTTCCAAACTCTAATTGACTTGAATTTTAAACCGCCAATAACAATGTACTCCGTGCTGACTAAACCTAATGAAAATAGCATAAAAGCAATAATGTTTTTTCTAAATAAAAATAATATCATTTATAATGCTCAATTTAGACATACCCTCACATATTTCCTTTTCCCCGCTGTGCATGACAATACCCTGCTACCTTTATTGTTTTACTAACCACCTCTTTATATTCTTAACCCCCGTAGCCAAAAATTTGTTACCTAATGCTACAATCAAGTTCACAGCATTTTTTTTAGAATACAAGAAATAATCGGCAGTCTTCGCATGGGTCCAGAAACCAACCTGGACTGCCTCCAAATCGAGCTGGAAATTTTGCCGAGCGCAACGCCAAGAAAAAAACAAGGCAAGCAAAACACCGTTTTCATCCATACAAACCCCCGTATTGCCCAGGGTCTTCGGGGGGAATTATTTCAATAAAACGAATCACCTTTAGTCAATGGTTTATTACTAAATGCCCAACAGATACCCAATTTCCAATCCAAGGTTCTCTGGACAGACGAAACCCGGTTTACAAATTGGGGAAATTTTTTAATAGGTACTTTGGCACTGCTGGGATACAGAAAACCCACATAATTTAGAAAAACGGCTAAAAAACAAGGTTTGGCTTTAATGTCTGGTGTGGCATCTGGGTAATTTAAAATGCACCTTTAATTTACGTCTCACAATTATTTAAAAACATTTATTTTTCTGTTTTAGACAACCGTTTAATTGGACCATTTATTTTTGAAGAATAGAGATAGGTATTTGCTACCCCTGCAAGAACAGATTTTACCGGACATTAGAAATACAGTTCCGCCAAATGAAATGAATAATTTGTGGTTCCAGCAAGACGGATGTCCAGCGCACAGTATGACAACATAATCTCTAATAATGGGCCAATTGCTTGGCCAGCTAGATCACCGGACATCACACCCCTGATTTTTACCTATGGGGACACGCAAAAAATGAGGTGTACGAGTTTTCTCCGTCCGAAACTAGGCTGGAACTAGAACACAGGATACGGGATGTGTTTGCTTCCATCAACCGAAACACGTTACGCCGAGTAACCCCCGGCAAGGTGTTAAAAAAATGCGAGAAATGTGTGGAAAATGGAGGAAGACATGTACTGTGATTTTATTTTCTTGTTTACTGATACATTTTTGTTTTACAGTTGTGTTTAATTATTATCAGTTTAAGGTAATATTAGGAAGTATTAATTTTTGCAAAAAGCATCACTTTTTTTGTAAGTTTTGAATTTCGCTCTCACAAAAGATCCATAGGGTAACAAGTTCATCACTAAGAATTTTAAATGTCTATGGTTGGGTTGATGCCGCTCCGGATGCGTATCATATGTTTTTTATGAAACGGGGCGGCCATTACGCAGTCTAGTCTAAGCCTACTATCAAATAAACAAAAATTATCGTTTTTAGAGCTTAAGCAATCTGAAAACCTGGACTTGTGATACATAAATGAAAAGCTCTTGAAGAGCTCTTTTTAAAAATGTAAAATCCAATATGGCGTCCGTATGAAAATCCAAAGTTTGGGTAAATATCTCAAAAACAAATAAAGTTAGAAAAATATTTTTACTTAAATTAAATTCTTCTTAAAAAAAGTGTTCTAATAATGTAGTAATCTTAAAACCGTAAAATTGGTAGTTTGCGAGCTACAGGCAAAAGTTAAAAATGCACCATTTTGGTTTTCTTAATTATCTCAAAAACCATAAAAGATAAATAAAATCTGAAAGCAGATTTAATTTTGCAATTAAATTGTCTAAAACTTTCCTAATTTAACCAACACTGTAGCTCTAATGGTTCCCGAGTTACCAATACATGTAGGCCCAATTTGGGACACACTGTATGTACAAAATAAGTAATTGTCCGCTTTGGAAACGGATTTAAAAAATGTTGTTTACTGCTGAAAACATTGTCAGTATACTTCTTTAAAAATCCCTCATATTAAAAATCACAAAGGGCAATGTATAAATTCTTTTGACGACTTTTAATAATAACAAAACTACAAAAAACTAACTAGAATATGATTGTTGTATTATATTGTGTAATTGGAGAACTTATTTATTGTTTTTTACTTTACCTTCTTTTAAGCAAAAATGACTCTGGAGCCAAAATGGCTTAATTCTGACTAGGGGTTTGTATAGAAAAATTGTTCACCGCAATGTCCTCCCTAGCCCTCTTGAGTTTGGCACAACCTTTTTGGAACACCCTGTATATATAGAATAGGGTACACTTACGAAATAGGGTCGTCACGGTTTACCCTAAATTATGTTCTAAAATTTGGTGACGTATTCTTTAAGGATTATACTAACATTTTATAAAAAAAGTCAAAATTTTACAGATATTTTCCCCCTTAAAAACAAGAGTTTTGTCATTTTTCATGGGCAATTTTAATAAATGTCATGGGTAATATCTTGTTTTTAGTATTTACGAATTATTAATTACATATTTAACACCATGAAATAAATAAAAAAACAATTCGTAATATTTGCTCTATCTCTTATAGTTATCCCAATACTATGAAAAGCCATCATAAAGGTGCCACCACGTATAATTGCATATCCTAAAGTGAAAAATATAAATACAAAAATATAATTACTTTTTCACTAAAATCATATTAACATACGAAAATAACATCACACACAAAATAATCTTTGCCAATTTCAAAATGCGTTTCAAGTATGTCCAGTACACTTTATCGCCTACAAAACATTACTTAAAACCCATTCAAGCATCTGACTTAAAACTATTAAAAACAAAAAAAAAATACGTCAGTGAGATCACTGGGAAGGGGTACCTCAATTCTTTAAACCTTCCAATAAATCTAAACGCATTTTGTAAATATTGTTATTTATAACAGTCTGTATTAAATTACTTAAGGTAGTTCATTCGTAAAACGGTTCTTCTTAAGAATTAATAAAAAAATAAAATATAGGGTTAATAAAAGTGTCTTTTATCTAATTGAAAAAAAAAACGAAATTTTTTTATCGTCTGTGAAACGAGATATTAACAAATTGTACCGGGTGTCCAAATAAGAAAGGACGCCGGCTGTATCTTAGAAAATGTTTATCGCACAGCGTTGGGGAAAAAATATTTTTAGAAAAAGTGGTCGAGAGAAATAGCTGGAAATTATTTTCAAGTTTTTGAAATGGCCGCTAGGGAGCGTAACTGCAATTTTGAATCTAAAAAAGTGATGTTTCTGTGAATTTTGCTATATTAACCTAAAAAAATACCTGATTTTAAAGTCGAGGATAATCTGAACCTTTTTTGTTTGACAATTTTTGCTGTATCTCTAAAAATAAAGTGGTGGGGGGTATTTAAAGGTTTTCGTAAAAAACACCCTGTATCTTTGAAACGGCTAAGCCGATTTTAACAAACTCAGGCTAGGTAAAAAGAGCTATTCGTGTGCTATAAATGTTATATTATTTGAACTTTTGTTAGTTTCACATGTCGCCGCTAGAGGGCTTTTGTCGAAATTCCGACAGAAATGGTTTCAAATGCATTGGTATAATTTTTTTCATGAAAAAATAGCTAAATAATGCCTAAGCAAGCTCGCAAAACCGTATCTCGATATCTTGTTCCTTACTAAAAATTTAGGCCAAAAAAATTTTATAGGTCAATATCTCAAAAACTATAAAATCTACAAGAAATTTTATAGGACATTATTTATGTATTTTTACGGAACCTTTAATTAAGGTTATATGATCTTTTCGTCTAAATGCAATACTTAACGAGTTATAATAAAAATTCGAATTCCAGTGGTATACCTTTAAAAAATCCTGAAAATTCGATTTATTGATTATAACTCGTTAAGTATTGCATTTAGGCGAAAACATTATATAACTTCAATTAAAGGTTTCGTAAAAATACATAATTTATGTCATATAAAATTTCTTGTAGCTTTTATATTTTTTGAGATATTGACGTATAAAATCCTAAATTTTAGTTAAGGAACAAGATATCGAAACAGTTTTCGCGAGATTCTTTAAGCATTATTTAGCTACTTTTTTGTGAAAAAAGTTATACCAATGCTTTTTTTTGAGAAAATTAACATTTCTGTCGGAATATCGAAAAAAGCCTCTGCGGCGGCATGTGAAACTAACAAAACTTCAAATATTATAACATTTATAGCCAAGAAAAGCTCTTGTCAACTAGCCTAAGCTTGTTAAAATCGGCTTAACTCGTTTTGAAGATACAGAGTGTTTTTTACGGAAACCTTTAAATACCCTCCACCTCTTTATTTTTAGAGATACAGCAAAAATTGTCCAACAAAAAAGGTTCAAATTATGCTCGACTTTAAAAACCAGGTATTTTTTTGTTAGGTTTATATAGCAAAATTCACATAAACATCACTTTTTAGATTCAAGATTGCAGTTACGCCCCCTAGCGGCCATTTCAGAAACTTTAAAATAATTTCCAGCTATTTCTCTTGGCCACTTTAAAAAAAAAATATATTTTCCCCAACGCTGTTGCGTCGATTTTCTGAGTTACAGCCGGCGTCCCATGGACACCCGGTACATAATTAACATTGTCGATATTTGTCATATATGAAAGTCATGCATTCATATCGGAATATCTCGAAAAGGGTTCTTTTGTTTTTTAAAAACTGATGCAATATAAATCAAAGTATTAAAAAATTAAGAAAAAACCTGAAGTTTTTGACCACCTTTTTGTTAAAAAGATATTGATTTTGGAAAGTTTACTAGGTCTGTTTGTTATTAAGAAATCGTGTTCAATATTTTATTCTTTTTTTTACTTAATCGCTCTTATGGAAGGTGTATTTTAGGACTAGGTGGGACCAAAAAGCGTAAAATAGTGTAAAATATTACTAAACAACGAACAGACCTCATGTGTTATGTAAAGTCTTCTACAATAATAATATTATCAAGCATTAAGATCCTTTCGCTAAAGCGTATTCGATCTTATTTGGAACAGCGCTAAATTTGTGGTCCATTCAAAATACTGTATCACGAATTAAACTAATATAGGAAAAAATCTAATGATCCATACTGGTAATAGTCAAGGGAATCCCGGCCCGTCCAACAATTAATTTTTGTTAGAGAGAGATGGGCGAGTTCGGCGCGGATGGCATGGAGGAGATGAAGATAAAAGATGTTCATCCCAAGGCGATACTTTTGTTTAAGACTGTCGCGAGTGAACTACCTTAGTATCAAGTAAGCACTTATATATCTTGTGTTAAAAGAAAGTCTGCACTCAACATTTGCTTGGGATGCGTAAGTATAGCTCTTTAAGTTACTTACTAATCTAGAATTATTTGATTTTAGCCTTATAATTATCAGGAATGGCATACATTATTTTTACTGCCAGATACTATAAATTAAAGTTGTCCTTTTTATTTTTTACTGATTTTACTCCCTTTTTTACTGGCAGAAAATGCATGATCTCTCTAAAATAATATGATGACCTATTCTCGGATCATGACTACACATTGTCGCATGCAACATCAAATAACGTCTTTTTTAATATTATAATTAGGAAATCGACAATTTTAAAGAGCATACAGCCAAGCGACATGTTTTTTTATTGATGTTAGACCGCCTTATAGCCACAATCATTATTAGTAAAAAAGGTAATCCACACAAACATATAATTTAAAAATTAACATTTTTTTCAAAAATTTGGTTTCTCTGACATCTTGTTTTTAAAACAAAAACTTGCAAAATTCATTTAATAATTGTTAAAATTCAAAGCCAACCAATTCCCAAAACTAATAACCTCATGAAAACTAGGTTCGCGAGAAGATGAGGCCACACGCACAATATTATTCATTTGCAGCTCCAAGGGTAGATCACTTACCCAAATAGATATGTAGATATGGCGTTTGGAAATGAGATAAGGAAAAAATATTAATGAAAAAACGGACAAATTGTTTTCTTATTTTATTAAAAATATCACAAATACAAAAATATAATACTTAAATATACTTCTAATATATAACCTAAAGTCCAATACTTGCATTTCGCTTTTCTTCTCTCCCAACGAAATTTTGTTTTTCCACACATCCAAACGTTTGTCCCATCAGTACTTTTTGGCCGGGCGCAATATTAAATTTAAAATTATTCGGAGCCTCGAAAATAACGACGATTGTCGATCCCATACGGAATTCGCCGATTAAGTCACCCTTACGAAGGTCAATTGCACTACCTAAGCAAATTTCCTTAAATTTGTGAGTCTTTCTTTTTTGGTTGGTATGTAAGGTTTTGTCAAAAGCTACCCGTATTGAGCCTACATTGGTCGCACCTAAAATAAATCTTTACATGAATTTATTTATTTATTATTATATATATATATATATATATATATATATATATATATATATATATATATATATATATATATATATATATATTGTTTTTGGTTTCTTGGTTTTAGGCCAGTAGAAACATAAAAACACTATGTTTTTTAATACTTTAATGATATAAGGATGACGTTTCGATCATTTTTGATCTTTTTCAAAACTAAAAGTTTGTATTAGCAACAAGTTAGTAAAACTAGTGTCATATAAATAAAAAAACAAAAAGACTCACCACAGAGCGTACTTTGTAAACAATAATGCACATTTATAAACAATTAGGTGTATATTTACATTTTGAACAATACAATGGACAAACTATTTCTATCAATAATAAACATAAACTGATTGCTATAGAAGGGCGATGTATATTTTATTAAGGTTGTTGATATCTTTTTTGTCATTTATGGAATTTTGTTTTTTTTTTGAATTTCGATCATCTCTAAAAATTCTCTTTTTTCTGGTTTTGTTCTGTTTTAAGGATCCTTGTTTTATTAAAATCAAAATTATGTCCCTTGGCCTTTTCTTGGTTGGTTAAGGCTGTTGCATTTTTTTTGTCGTATTTGTGGCTTGTTAGCCAATTTTCCAAATACTGTGTTGTTTGACCGATGTATACACCGGTGCAGTTGTTACACGGAATTTGATATATAATATTACTTTTTTTGTTTTTTGGTGTTTTTGTTTTTAATCCACTAAAGTTTTTTGATAGTAGGTTTGAAGCTTTGTGACAAATTTCAATATTGTGTTTTTTAAAAAGTGGCTGAAATTTTTGTGATAGGCCATTTACAAACGGTAGAGAAAGATATATTTTTTAGTTTTTTATTATTTTTTACCGAATTATCTTTTTTCGTTGAATTATAAAATTTATGAATTTTGTTTTAAAATATTTTATTTATCAATTGGTTCGGGTAATTATTTAATTGTAGAGCATATTTTGCTTTTTTTATTGATTTCTTTCTAAATTCGGGATCAGATAGTTGGATTGCTCGGTCTGCCAATCCTATTATTACGAATTTTTTTGTGCAAATGCATGGTTGGAATTAAAATTTAAGTATCGGGACGACCACGTTTTTTTTGTGTACCATTCTGTTCTTATGTTTTTTCACATGCGATGTAATGTTGTGTCTAGAAAATTTAATTCGGCATTTTCCTCAATTTCAATGGTAAATTTTAAAATGTTATGGTATTTATTAAATTCACTCAAAATGTAATTTGATTCGTCTTTTGGGATAGAAGTGATGCAATCATCCACATATCTGTAAAAAAAGGGAACCCTAAATTTTATTTTTTTTAGTACATTTTCTTCGAGATCTTCTAAGACTAATTGTGTAACTATACTGGAAATTGATGACCCCATGGCACAACCTTCTATCTGTTTATATAATTTATCTTCAAATGAAAAATACGTGGATATATTTGAAGAAAAATTATATAAACAAATAATCACAATTATTCTTAGAAGATCTTGAAGAGAATGTACTAAAAAAACAAAATTTGGAGTTCCCTTTTTTTACAGATATGTAAATGATTGCATCACTTCTATCCCAAAAGACTAACCAAATTACATTTTGAGTGAATTTAATAAATAACATAGCAACTTAAAATTTACTATTGAAATTGAGGAAAATGCCAAATTAAATTTTCTAGACACAACATTACATCGCATGGGAAAAAACATAAGAACAGAATGGTACACAAAAAAAACGTGGTCGTCCCGATACTTAAATTTTAATTTCAACCATGCATTTGCACAAAAAAAATCCGTAATAATAGGATTGGCAGACCGAGCAATCCAACTATCTGATCCCGAATTTAGAAAGAAATCAATAAAAAAAGCGAAAGATGCTCTAAAATTAAATAATTACCCGAACCAATTGATAAATAAAATATTTAAAAACAGAATTCATAAATTTTATAATTCAACGGAAAAAGATAACTCGGTAAAAAATAATAAAAAACTAAAAAAAATATCTTTCTCTACCGTTTGTAAATGGCCTATCACAAAAATTTCAGCCACTTTTCAAAAAACACAATATTGAAATTTGTCACAAAGCTTCAAACCTACTATCAAAAACTTTAGTAGATTAAAAACAAAAACACCAAAAAACAAAAAAAGTAATATTATATATCAAATTCCGTGTAACAACTGCACCGGTGTATACATCGGTCAAACAACACAGCATTTGGAAAATTGGCTAAAAAGCCACAAATACGACAAAAAAATGCAACAGCCTTAACCAACCACGAAAAGGCCAAGGGACATAATTTTGATTTTAATAAAACAAGGATCCTTAAAACAGAACAAAACCAGAAAAAAAGAGAATTTTTAGAGATGTTTGTAATTCAAAAAAACCAAAATTCCATAAATGACAAAAAAGATATCAACAATTTAATAAAATATACATCGCCCTTCTATAGCAATCAGTTTATGTTTATTATTGAAAGAAATAGTTTGTCCTTTGTGTTGTTCAAAATGTAAATATACACCTAATTGTTTATAAATGTGCATTATTGTTTATAAAGTACGCTCTGAGGTGAGCCTTTTTCTTCTTTAATTTATATGACAATAGTTTTACTAACTTCCGCCTAATACAAACTTTTAGATTTGAAAAAGATAACAAAATCGAAACGTCATCATTATATGATTAAAGTATTAAAAATCATAGTGTTTTTATGTTCCTACTGACCTAAAATGAAGAAACCAAAAACGAAAAAATATAAAATATATATATATATATATATATATATATATATATATATATATATATATATATATATATATATATATATATATATATATATATATATATATTATTATATAAAATAAAAAAAGTGAAAATGACAATAAATATAATAAAATTAATTTTTATAAATATGTCATTCTTGATAAAACAGTTCTGTTTTCAAAAAGGTCTACGAGGAATGGACCAAATTTTCGTTTTTTTTTAAGAGTTCCTTTTAAAAAATAATAAAAACATTTTTTAAATAAATAAAAATAAATACTCAAATTTTCGTTTTATTGGAAATAAAAAATTTAATTTTTTAGTCTACAAAAGAATATTAAATCAAATTTACAAAACAAAAACTATTATTTTTAAATACGACCTTTTGTTTGCTCAAGATTAAGATTTCCTATTTCGGTTCTTTGGGGCGTGTAAAGCAATTACCTTTTTAAAACCCATAAAATAATGTTAAGTATTTTGAAACAAAAGGGAGTATTAAACAAAAATATTGCACAAAAAAAAGAACTATTATTTTTTTTTGGTCAAATACGCCTCCCCTTGTCCAGTTTTGGTTAGTGGCCTGCAAGAATTCCTGACCTCACGATTTCAGACGCGTATCTTTGGGGCCGTGTAAAGCAATTACCTTTTTAGCAACCCATTGAAAATAATGTTAATATTTTGAAACAGAGGATCTTACAGTCGTTACAAATAATTATCCTAGAGGAGGTGAGAAAAAGTTATGATCACATTAGACGGCAATTTGAAAAATTCGTGAAACACGGGGTAGGCGTATTTGAATAAATAATAGTTCTTGTTGTTGTGCAATGTTTTTGTTTAATACGTTTCTGATGTAAGCACCGAATAGGATTTAAAACCCTTTTTTTTATTTGCCATTGTACTTTAAAACGATAAATAAAGTTAGTTTATTTTTAATGGTATTCCATGTTTTTTTTTTTTTTTTGGGTACCCTGTATAAAAAAAATCAAAAATTCTCCTCGTAATACATTTCGAGATGCAGAATTTCAAGAATGACTTTTTGTAAACGAATGTTTGGTCCATTCGTCTATTGGGATGTCTATCCGTGGACATACTGTATATATATTATATATTATATATATATATATATATATATATATATATATATATATATATATATATATATATATATATATTTGTATTTAAACTTTGTAATCTGAATTGTGTTACCTTATTGTTTATATTACTACCCAACATAATTTATATACATATGTGTAGAAACGCAAAAAAAAAATCAGTTCTAAATATAGAAAAAAAGAGTTATTTGTGCACCAGTTGGGAAATGCACTATATTTCGTAACGAGCAGAGCAAAAAAATGTAAGTTATGAAAAATAGTGTTTCCCAACGCGTTTCACACAATATTTTGTCTAATTTTAAATATGATATGATTTTTTTAATTCAAGTTTAAAATATAAAAAACTTTTCAAAACTTATTGACGATGTCAAATATCTAACTTTCCATCACCAGTTACGAAAAATTTTACTTTTTTTAACTAGTTATGAAAACTAAGATATTTGATAACGAACGTCGATGAGTTTTAAAAAGGGTCCCCTTAAATGTCAAAATTAGAAAAATATATTTTATGAATATTAATTTATTAATGATTTATAGAAATTTTTAAGTCCGGCCCTGGTCCTTTATTTCAAATACGTATGCTGGATAAACTTATTTTTTGTTTAGTGTGCTCTAGCGTAAACTTGCCATAAATACGATTACCGATTACATATCTAAAGTAGGTTATCTATGGGCTGCACACTCAGTTAGCCCGGATCCGTTTGCATGGTTATCCAATCAAAAACCATCAAGCGACCCTGTAAAATAATTTAATAGTTGTGCAACCTACCTACGGCACTATAAGAAAAGAATCCATGTTCCCACTCTCCTATATAGACTGCTCTTTCGTTCAATACAAATAAACCAGGCAGCCATTTAGCAATCCGAGGATTTACCGATAGTAATTCCCCGGAGAAATGTCTTCTGTGCGTCGGTTTCCAGTCGGCAGGCGAATGAAACCTACAAATTATCTGAGGTCAATTTTGGTTCATTTTCATCAAGAATATTATATTAAGTAGTAACCTATTGTTTTGGCCATATGGCATTGACCAGTTGGACAAGGTTTCTCACGGTTGTATCACAATATTTTTCCACCAGAGGGCGGGCACTGCGCACTGGTTTAAAGTAATACGAGGTCTGCAGGCGCGATAATCGGTACTGGACATCTGAAATCGGCAAACGTTACCTTGACGGTCTGTAGAGACCAAAGCATGCCATTTAACTTAAGTAAAGCACACAAAAAATACACATTCAAGAAAATGAAAACGTTTTCAGTTTTTAGAGTCGGCAGAATTTAAATGATTTGCGAATCAAATTTATGTGATTATGCATGATATTGTACACAATAATCTCGTGTAAGAGGCAAGTTTCACATTTTTTTCAAATGGTACTGGGCCACCCAAAAATATTCTATATTGTTATGGACTTTTAAAATATGTGTTGAGTTTATAGAATAGTAGGAAGTTAAAATTATTTAATTCAAGTTAATTAATTGTTTAGATGTGGCTCCACCTATTTTTTATCATAAAAAATTAAAAAATAAAGATATTGACATGTTTTTTTTATTTTGTTCTATGTTACGGCGGATTTACGAATCTTTAAAGTAAAATCCAAAAATTTTTTTTGGTGTTAATTTTTATTTTAAAAATAAAAAATGGTTGTTTTTTAAAGTTTTTCGTCAATAAAATGCATCTAATAAAGATTAGCAATTTCTAGTAATTTGTTTCATATTGTACGTGTAAAGACTTATTTTAAAAAAATATATAAACAATTTTTTTTTGATTTTTTAAATATTTTTTCAATTTTTTTTTAATCAAAAAATTGATATTTTTGATTTTTTTTTATTATTTTATTTTTGTTAAACTTTAGGAATAAAAATATTTGACAACTCAAAAAACAAATTACCCATGTTGTTTTTACATCCCAAAAAAAGTGAAGCAACAATTACCCAAGGCAATAATTCATTTGAATAAATTACTTTAGTTTTCTCCCATTCCCATGACCATTTTAAAGGGTTATGAGGGTACTAGAGTAATCTGTTTTGTACTCTTCTTGCATCCCGTATTAAAAGAATTCCTCCAGATAATTCCGACGTTTCGTGTTAAAGTAACGATTACGTTACTATAAAAGGAGAAAAGAACCTTCAAAACCGCCAGTGTTAAATCGACTCTCAAACTGTTCAGTTGCTGACATAGACAACTAAACACTTAGCATAGTTACGAAAAATTGTTGTTACCATAAAAACGTTTGTTAACTTAACTGTTAATAAAAAAAAAGTAAAACAATCCGTGTTTTCATACGAGGTGTTACGGAACAATATACTTTGTTTGGAAAATAATCAAAAACTTCAAATTCAAATTCGGGTAAAATTAAAAATCGGGTTTTTGATCTTTACAATAGTGGTCAAAAACAGATTACCATTGGAAAGATGTTTAAGTTAGAATAATTAAGAAATTTCGTGTAAATGGCAATACATCCGTCAAAAAAAAATCAGGGCGACCTAGAAAAACCACTCACTTTACGGATAAACAAATTATCAAAATTGTTAAGACAGAGCCTTTTCTTGGATCTAACAGGATAAAGCACCGTATATCTGAAGAACTTGGTGTAAATGTGACCTCTAGGACGGTGAGAAATAGACTACTAGAAGCTAAATTATTTGCTAGAAGACCAGCAAAAAAGCCCATGTTGTCAAAGAAAAACAGACTTTCCCGTTTAAGTTTTGGCAAAACACATCTACACTGGACTGAGCATGACTGGAAAAAGGTTATCTGGAGCGATGAGTTCAAGTTTTGTTTATTTAAAAGTGATGGTGTTGTGTTCCAATGAACGACTCAACCCTAAGTATACGTATCTAACGTTGAAACACGGTGGTGGATCGGCTGTTTTTCGAGCTATTATAAAATAGAAGGTATTATGGACCGATTTAAATACAAGGACATATTAGAGTACCAAATGATTCCATACGCCGACGAGACTATCCCTTTAAGGCTTTTATTTCAACAGGACAATGACCCCAAATATTCTTCTCGGTTTGTAAAGGTTTAGTTCAGAGAGGAAAACATCAACGTTATGGAATGGCCTTCACAATCTCCAGATCTTAATTCAATTGAGAATTTGTGGGAAATTTTAAAATCCAAAATCAAATGAAAATCCTTTCGCAATCACCAAGAACTGTTTAAAGACTTAAACAAAGCATGGTCAATATGGATACAGCGATTATTTTCAAATTAATAAGATCCATGCCAAAACGCTGTTAAGATGTAATTAAGAATAAAGGGTTCTTCACTGCACTACTGTATATTTAACAACTAAAGCGGGGTAAATCACGTTGACCAATTAGAACGGTTTTAAAGTCACGTGAAAATACATTTAAACTTAGGTATTTTAATTATCGTTTTATTAATTATAGAAAAAATGTAAAGGGTAGTTTTTGGTTATATACATAATATTTTACTAAAAATGTTAGTCCTTTATTTGATTGTCTGAAACTTGCTATTATTTACTCTAATATTAATAGCAAAATTATTATTTTCGATTTACAAACCCAATCTTTTAAAAGCCGTGGCTATACATGGTATAAGCATAAACATATGTTACAAGAAAAACTATTGTTTAATCTGACTTGCTTAAATATTAATAAAATCGTGTAAAAATAATGATCAAGGACTGGTTACAAAAATTATTATTAGGAACTCAATTTTGTATAATTGACAAAAATCATTAAAAACTGCCGACCAAACTCAATGTTATCAAAAAAACATACAAATACTAATAAATATGTTTACATTATCAAAAATTTAATGTTTTCGATGACCTCCGATAATTTTAGCAGTCAATATTATAATTTGCAAAAGAATCTTCTGGATATTCCACATTAAATAAAAAAAAATATACCAATCACTCCAATTTAAAATATTAAATTTTATAAAATTTAGTTTTATAAAAAAAAAATTAAATCCTAATGCTGCTAAAACTAAAAAAGGAATAAATAAGGGCTTACTATATTAATTATACAAGGTATAACATACAGGTTGGGAATAAATTAAGTTTATATCCAAAAAATGTCATTTTTAACTAAGAATTTCGCTATGTAATTCATTTTCAACCTTTATGTTGCACCCTGTATAAAAGTTAGTTACACAAGTCAAAAAATAGGTAAAACATATTTCGGTGAATGTAAATTTAACATGAAATGCCCCCATTTGACATACAAACAATCTAGCACACTTTAGTCGATATCGTAAATAAAGTAAAAAAAGGTTTAAACTTACCTATGATAGTCACCAGGAGCTAAGTAGATGACACACTGATACAGTGTGTTTCCTTCATGTGGGTTGCGGAGTAGATGCTCTTGGATCTCTTTGGAGATATTGCTATGTTTACTAATACTTTTACTTGTATCTATTTTTTCTCCTAAAAAGTCTTTTACGTAGTAAGTTACGCCTTTAACCTACAAGAAAAAAATATATTATATATATATATATATATATATATATATATATATATATATATATATATATATATATATATATATATATATATATATATATATATATATATATATATATATGTATATTTTTTTTTTTTGGATATGTGTCAATCTCTCGGAATCTAATAGAAAACCTAAAAGTATTATAAGCAGTTCCCATAAACTTTTTCCTACGACCCTCCCCTACAGAGATACAGGTACATAACGGACGCCCCTGTAAATAGTTTTTTTTTTAAATAACTTTTAAAATACTAGGCGTAAATTAATATTTTTTAATATGATGGTTACTTGATATGTCTCCTTAAAATAAACCCATTAAATCATTTTTGGCTTATGTGGTTTGCCAGGAACGGACTAGATCTTACACAATAATAGCAATTTTTTTAATACCCTGTATGATAGAGGCTCAACAATATTATTTTTAAGTAGCTTTTATCTTAAACTAAAAATAAGGTTTTCTTGATTGACATCGATAAAATCGACAGTTTACGAGAAATATAATATTATGGTTGGTAATTTTTTGTACATTATACAGGGTTTTTTTCTAATTGAACGTCAATATTTAAGGAGGCAATTTTTGGGTCCATTTAAAGAAGAAAACTTTATATGAACGTATGTCCTAAACGTCTTAACTTTTGAGATACAGGGTGGTAAAATTTTCAAAAATTAATTATTTATTTTTGAAAATTGTACCACCCTATATCTCAAAAGTTAAGACGTTTAGGACATACGTTCATATGAAGTTTTCTTCTTAAAATGGCCCCAAAAATTACGTTCTTAAATATTGACGTTCAATTAAAAAACACCCTGTATAAAGTAAAAAAAAATACCAACCATAATATTATATTTCACGTAAACCGTTGATTTTATCGATATCAATCACGAATACCTTTTTTTAGTTTAAGGTTAAAGCTACTTGAGCCTTTATCATACAGGGTGTAAAAAAATGCTATTATTGTGCCAGAGCTAGTCCTTCCCTGGCAAACTAAATAAGCCAAATATGATTTAATGGGTTTATTTTAAGAAGACTTATCTAGTAGCCATCACATTAAAAAATTATTAATTTACGCCTAGTATTTTAGAAGTTATTAAAAAAACAATTTCCAGGGGCGTCCATTATGTACCTGTATCTCCGTAGGGGAGGGTCGTAGGAAAAAAAATGGGAACTTGTTATAATAATATATTTATATGTATAAATATATATATATATATATATATATATATATATATATATATATATATATATATATATATATATATATATATATATATTAAGGGAACTTTGAAATACAGAAATAAAACCTACAAAACTAAAAAAACTAAACATTTAATAAAAGTTTATCAGGTAATATAGGTCAGATTTGGCCGGATATTTACAAGAGCAAAAGCAAAGTTACAAGCAAAATAATAATTAATCAACAGTATAAAGTACAGTCGCTACTGAGGTAACAATGGACGGCACGATTAATAGAACTGTAAACGTACTGATTTTTTTATTTCGATTCTTGACATTTCAAATGGTGTTATTTATACATAAGCGGAATTGTCATCCAAAAGTTAAAACGCAAAAAACATTATTAAAAATAAAAAGTTAAGTAATAAAAATACAAAGAAAACGACGACGACGAGAAACAAGTTGTGCAACTCGATCAGAGGCATATCTTCATCGATATCATTCACACTTTGAAAATTGTATTCAGCATCAATGCCGTCTTCATGGGAGTGCAATTAAACTTCTTTTAAAGCAAGCAATAGCCAACAAGCAAAAATCGGTAATCCCCGAGATCGAGATTTTATAATTCGTAATCGTAATAATATACGTACTTTTTCGGAAATTATATTTCTAGTGAGAAATTTGTACTGCACAAAAGTATAAGAAATATATAAAAATCTTTGTTTTAATAGTTAAAACGCAACGAGACACGTTCGGAAATTTCTAATATTTCTATTTCCATGGAAATATTTTCACTGGAAATATTTTCATTTACAACTCTTTATATATTATAAAAATGAATGAGTGAAAGGTCACTTACACATTTATAAGTCCTTGAGTACCAGTCAGTAGTAAAATAAGCGAATTTCGAAATCGAATATCTCATAAAGCACTTTCTGAATTTTTTCATAGGTAATTGGAATACTTTATGTGGAACGATAACAAAGTTATGATAAGGGGAAAACATGGTGAAACATTTTGTGTAATAAACACACTTCGTGCGTCAGCCCAAAACTTGGCTAAAACTTACTTGTTCTATTTGTCCATTATTGACACTTCCAACACTTAATACTGTCCCATCACATGGTGAAACGATACAACTTTGGTAGTCTATCTTCCTTGCGCCTTCTTTTAGAGATCTGGCAAAGAAATCTGCTAAGCTAGGATAGTATTTTAGATCATCAGGTTGAGCTTCTGATAGGTTAACGCCAAATGTTTTGGCATATGTCTTGTAGACTATTGGTCTTAGAAATTCAGGCAGTCGAATGTCTAGAAATATAAAAATAATTTACAAAATTTAGTGGTACTATAGTTCTCGAATAAATGTCAAAAAATGGTACTACATAATTGTCTAGTCGAGAAGTGTGTTTCCTGCGACAAATAGTTAGAAGGCTTCGAAAAATATGAGCGACAGCTCATTCGACGCGGAATGCGAATCTGAGAATGGCGTTTTAAAGATTTTTTCTGCCAATAAAAATTGCAAATTGTTTTTAACAAAAAACGAAATAAAAAAAGCCATTTCGATTTTTGATGATAACTCAAAAACCATAAGAGATAGCAGTAATTGCAAAAAAGATCCTTGAAGAGAAGGAAATTTCCGATAAAAGAGTCCCAACTCCCGGAGTTCTATCTCCATTATTTATAATTTTAATTTACCGCTGAAAATGGGCCTCCGCGCGACATTTTTGGTTGTGCGTTCGGCGTCAAAACCGAGTACGTCACATTAATTTTTTTTTTTTCGGGTATTAAATATTGATTGATTTTTTTTTTTAATTATGGTATATTCAGAACACTTTAAAGAATTTATTCCAGTTGAAAATTTAACCTAAGGTTAGTTTTTCAACAAGTTAGACAATTGTCAATTAACAAAATTGTTTTGAACTTTCGTCCTTATTGTACATTAAAAAAAAAATGCTTAAATAATTGTGGTATAATTTTTCGCTTCGTGAAGCCCTTCTTATATACATACTTAACGAGATAATAATTTTAATCCTTTACTTATAATAATTTTATAACTTTGGCAAAAAATGAAAAATCAGTGTAATATTCGAATAAACCTCTTGTATTTAATTGTCCGGATTAAAGAGGTTATATTGCAATTGAAAACAAATTCACTCTAGTAAATTTCCATAAAAACAGTAGAATGTTTATTTTTGAAAAAAAATTCCATTAAAATTATTACTTAAATTTATTGCTTAATTATGGGTCAAAAGTAATGAAAAATATTTGGAAAAAAATTATCGGATGTATTCAATACTAAACACAAGAATTTCCGTATCACAATTAATTATCACTGTTGTAATTGTAATGTTATTAACAACACATTAAATAATAACACAATCTCCTACAGATGTGTTATGAGTAATTTTGTTATGACTGTTTTTAACAAAGAAATATACTATACCCTATTATTGTTTTCTCGGAATTAACGGAAGTGTAGCTGGGCTAAAAAGTCTAACATTTATTACAACTTTTAATACATATTATGGGTAAATTTCAAACATATAAAAATTAAACTCTTTTAAATACATACCAATAAATAAGGTCCCCCATTAAGAAAATGTAAATTTTATGCCGTATCCCGTTTGTTTTAATTCAAATCATTTTCTTAAACAGAATGTCCCAGAATATGTGGGCAATCTCTCGGAATCTGATAAAAAACCCAAAAATATTATGGCAAATTCCCATAAACTCTTTTCCTACGACCCTCCCCTACGAAAAACAGGTACATACTGGAAATCGTTTTTTTTTAATAACTTTTAAAATACTAGGCGTAATTTAATGGTTTCTAAAATGAAGGTTACTAGAGTCTTCTTAAAATGCACCCATAAAATCATATTTGGTTTATTTAGTTTGCCAGGGACAGACTAGCTTTGACACAATAATAGCAATTTTTTTAATACCCTGTAGGATAAAAGCTCAACAATATTATTTTTGGATAGCTTTAACCCTAAACTAAAAAAAAAAAGTATTCTTGGTTGACATCGATAAAATCAGCTGTTTAAGAGAAATAAAATATTACGATTGGTAAAGTTCTTTACATTATACAAAGTGTTTTCTAATTGAATGTCAATATTTAAGAAGGCAATTTTTGGGTCCATTTTAAAAAGAAAACCTAATCTGAACGTATGTCCTAAACGTCTTAAGTCGGACTAAAAAAAAAATCAAGAGATTTAATCTGCTTATATTTTTTTTAGTCCGACGCACGGTTTTCACCTAGAAAAATTAAATCTACATATTTCTCTGCATGGTGATATTCTTTACCGATATTGTTATGATCATGCAAAGAAACGGTTTTTAGGTTTTTAAGCAAAAACCGTGCATCGGATTTAAAAAAAATCAAGGCCTCAACTTTACTTAGAAATGATTGGGGATTCCAAAAATAGTTTTTGTTTTAAGAGAAATCAGTGGAGTATCATCAATGTCTGCCAAAATAGGCAGGTCAAATTTCGTTCGAACGCACTGCTGGAAACAAAAAAAAGTGGTACACTAAAAAATACTTTTTGATACATAATACATGTATGCCAAATTTTATTTAAATATCTAAAGTGGTATTACAGATATTAATAATAAAATAATGATTTATTTTTAAAAATTTAACCACCCTATATCTCAAAAGTTAAGAAGTTCAGGACATACGTTCATATGAAGTTTTCTTTATAAAAAGGCGCCCAAAAATTGCCTCCTTAAATATTGACATTAGAAAACACCCTGTATAATGTAAAAAACTTTACCAATCATAATAATTTATTTCTTGTAAACAGTTGATTTTATCGATGTCAATCAGAAATAGCTTTTTTTTTAGTTTAAGGTTAAAGCTATCCAAAAATAATATTGTTGAGCCTTTATCATACAGGGTGTTAAAATAATTGCTATTGTGTCAGAGCTAGTCCGTCACTGACAAACTAAACAATATCAAATTGGTTTTTTAGGAACTTTTTCCTATAAACACAGGGTAAAACAAATAAAAAATAAAGCAGAGTCTATTAATCTAAGGGGGTTATGACATCGTCGAGAATGGTGATAGCAAAAGTCCAAGACGTGAGGGTGTGAAAAGTACGGCTTATGTTGGCTGCTCCGTCGGGTAACTCTAAACGTTACTAGCATTCCCAGCTGTGGACAGAGTCTGGCCACAAGTTGAAGTTTTTATATGGGGTTATTTTTACGGTTGTAAATATTTGTGTACAGAGTTGATATTTTATTGGTTTTGACTGTTTTTACTATATTGTTTTTGGTAGTGTTTAGTCATGTAGTTTTAATTAGTCCTTAGTGTGCAATAGACCAAAAAGTTGTGTTCCCTATAAAGATTCTGTCATTTGCTCGGAGCATGTTAAAAAAGACGATTTTTATATGTCTTCCAGAAAAATTTCAAAACGTGATTATGAGATCCTGATCAAAAAGGAAAAAACTATAAATTAAATTTTTGTGTTTGTATTAAGTAGGATTTTAATGTTTAAATTATTTTTATGTTTTAGAATATGAAATGTAGTATACCACAAAATAGTATTAAATAATACCACTAAGTACTGTGTTATTTTCTTCCATATCTATTTCAAAATGTAAAAATTTCAGTGTTATTTTAATTGTTGCAATTGTAAATGTATTGTTGTGTTGTAGTTGTGAAACAAATAAAGTTTAATTTTGTTGCAATAAACCTGTATCGCATTTTTTACATAAAATAATTCATTTTATTGCCAGTGAAAAATCTTGCTATTATTCTGCAATATCAAGATGCTGTATGGTCCGTAAGTAAATAAATAACTAATTTTTAAAAGTAACATAATTAGTTTTTAAAATAAAATAAATTAAGGGTTAATAGACAAGTTTATATATTTATGAAGTAATACAAAAACACCGTCATAAATTTTTAAAAAGAAAAGTTATTATTCTATGGCCTCCAGTATCTGATCTAAAGTTGGATATTTTATAATCTAACAAAGATCTTCAAGATACCTTGTAAAAGCCCATTTCTGATCCTGCACTTACAGTAAAGCTTCCTTCCCTTGCCCACCGATGGGCTGTAGGGAATCTGTCTTTCTTTTATAGGTATTTCCACGGCTTCTGCTTAGAGGAGCTCCCAACAGAGCAACACGTAGTGCAACTTTTATGCATCTTTTTTCAGCCAGAGAGGCCCCGAACTTCCCGCTTTCTTCGTTCCTTCATCCCTACAGTGTCAAGACTATGGAACCTGCTACCTGCAGAATTTAAGTCTCTTGTGAATAAACTCCCTCTTACCACACTCCAGACACCCACGGTGCGTTAATACTAGGCTTCAGCCTTCGCGGAGTGTTCCAAGATAAAAAAATAATTAAAACCCCAAACTTCTTTACTTGCTCATAAAATTTTATAAACGTCGTAATATAGATGGATATTATTAAAAAAAAGTGTTAATAATTATAATAAATGTAGTAGGTACCGTTGAAAAGGTACGCCATCGTCGTGATGTCGCTTTAATTTTTAATTTCAATAATTAAATTACATTTATATTCTTGAAATATAAATTTTGTTCGTCGGAATAAAAGCAGTTTTTCGTTTTCACCTCAGTTCTACGCCACTGTCCGGCATAAAATCCAACATGGCCGAAATTGGTCCTTCTTGATGTCACAGAAGAGTTTTTCAATATGGCGGATGTCATAACCCGCTTAAGATTAATAAACTCTGAAATAAAGCAATAATGAACAACGTTCTTCAAACTTTTAAAGTAATCCGAACTCAATCATGATGTTTGAAAGGCTACAACCGGTAAACATCGTATGCTAAAAAATCGGAACACCTGTAAATATACCACAAGAGTTACCACCCGCTCCCGCCCTCTCAGCTGTGCTATAGTTTATTTCAGCTAAAGATTTAAATTTAAAGGTACTTTGTTAAAAACCTTTTTTTTCAAAAATTAAAACCAAAAAAAACCCAATTAAACAAATTCTAAAAACGAAAGTTTTAAACCAATTTAAAAACAAAAACCAAGTTTTTATTTTTTAAAGCATTTTATTTTTTTTTTAATTTATTTAAAAACATTTTTTAATTTTTTTTTTTTTTTAGGGGTAATGGGAAATTTTTTTTCCCAAAAAGGGGAAAAATTTTAAAAATTTTTTTTTTAACCGGTAGGGAAATTTTAAAAACCTTTTTTTTAAAAACACAAACCATTTTGGTTTATATTAATATTTTTTTTTAAAATTAAATTTTTTTAAAAAAATTTAATGAAAAAGGAAAATTTTAAAAATTTTAAATATTTTTAAAATTTAAGCCTTTCGGTAAATTTATTCAAAGACGAAATGCAAAAAAATGTTTTAAAAATAAATTTTTTTTAAATTGAATAAATTTTATGATTTGTCAACCAATCTAAATGCAAGGGGGAGACTTTTTTGTTCAATTCTTTTCAGTGTTTACCCCTTAGATTTAATAAGCATGAATTAGTCTCAAATAGATTTTTTTTATTTTCCTTAAAAATTCTAAAACAAAAAAGCTCATAAAAATAATTTTTTTTATAATGGCATTTAAAGTTTTGAAATCCACCGTGGTGTATCTGATAAACAAAATTTAATACCAGCTAATATTTTTTTTTTTTTTTTTTTTTTTTTTTTTTTTTTTTTTTTTTTTTTTTTTTTTTTTTTTTTTTTTTTTTTTTTTTTTTTTTTTTTTTTTTTTTTTTTTTTTTTTTTTTTTTTTTTTTTTTTTTTTTTTTTTTTTTTTTTTTTTTTTTTTTTTTTTTTTTTTTTTTTTTTTTTTTTTTTTTTTTTTTTTTTTTTTTTTTTTTTTTTTTTTTTTTTTTTTTTTTTTTTTTTTTTTTTTTTTTTTTTTTTTTTTTTTTTTTTTTTTTTTTTTTTTAAATAATGTTAGTTATAGGTGAAAATGTAAAATACAAATTTATAAATAAAGCATTTGGAAATTGGAATTGGAATTGACAAACTAAATAAGCCAAATAAGATTTAATGGGTTCATTTTTAAAAAGACTTATTTAGTAACCTTCATTTAAAAAAAAACATTAAATTACGCCTAGTATTTTAAAAGTTATTAAAAAAAAAAACGATTCCCAAAGGCTCCCGTTATATACGGGGGAAAATAAAAAAATTGTTAATTGCAGAATGACCCTACATTTTGGTAGTTAAAAGAGATACAGAAAAAGAAGAGAAACGGTTGATTTTTGCAAAAGTTTAAAAGAGTACTTTTTTCTAAATAAAATGAGCAATAAGATTGAATTGTTAAAATTGATCAAACCTACGGAAAAAATACAATTAGAGGATTCGCCTTTGAAACTTAGAATTTTCTTTGGGAGCGCTACAAAAAAAACTTTTTTCGCAAATTCTAAAACGAAAATTTTCTTTGCCCAAGTGTTCCCCTTATTCCCACACTTTTCAGATATTTTTTTTTTAATCCTATAGCAACCACTGCTTTATGATTAGGTTCTCATCGAAACTACGTATCCTAGTTTTTTATTTTAGCACTTAAAACATACATCATCAAGAAATCAAAAAAGTAGCGCGAAACAAATCATTAAAAAAAAATGTTAGGGACTTTTTATTATAAATGGGGTTTCTTATTTTATTCCTTATTTTATTTTTATGGTGTTTGTCTGTATAAATCCACCCAAGTTTTTTGGGTTATGTCACTTTTCTTTCCGGGTAACGGTAAGTGTAAATCTAAAAATTTAAACTTACCAGCTATGTAGCCCCAACAGCGACTTACAGTCCTCAAAGGTAGCCAACAGTAACATTTAATCTCCCACTCTTGCGCCACAGTTCCTTCTCTTGTTTTTCGACGGTAAGCACGCCATTGCATTACCGCAATTAGGCATACTCCGATAGGGACGAACCTTTTTAACACTCCCTCCCATTCCGTCCAATCTAATGAATCAAAACAAAAATTAAACTGATTAGATATTATTAATAAGAATCCCATGGAAAAAAAATCTAATCGAAGTATTATTTTTCTTTCTTGTTGCGCGCGACAGAGTCCGCTCGTTAAAATAATTTAATTATTAAACATCTTTAACACTCATTAACTTTTTTTTTCGGCGATCGTTATGAGTATTATTAACATATTATACGAATCAATTAGGTTGGCGGCATATGGGAATATTTTGTTATTAGGTTTAGGAAAAAAAATTATTCCTTTTAAAAAGTTCTGCATGGGGCAAAACCTTAAATGTAACCATCAGATGTTAAAATTTACCAGTTGTATACCAAGTTTATCAAAAAAAAAATATTTTTTCTCCAGGGTAAAATACCAGTACTTTCGACAATATAAAAAATTATAAAAAAAAGATATTTAGAAATAACTTTTAAATATTTAACATTGTTTATTTACATTAAAAAACATTTTTTCAACATTTTCTCTGCGATAATGTTGAAAATGTAAGTTTGCACATTAATGCATTACATTTAATAACTTTAAATTTAATAAAACAATTCTAAATAAATAAAAAAAAGTTTTTATTGTAAATAAACAATGTTAAATATTTAAAAGTCATTTTTAAACATTTTTTCTTTATAGGTAATATTTTTCGATATTGTCAAAAGTAAAGGTACTTTACCCTGGAGAAATTTTTTTTGATAAACTTCGTATACGACTGGTAAATTTTGACAGCTGATGGTTGCATTTAAGGTTTTAAACCATACAGTACTTTTTACAAGAAACAACTTTTTTTCGTAAACCTGACAAATAAAAAATGTTTTCATATGCCGCCAACTTACGTACACACATTTTTTGAAAAACCTCGTATGCGACTGACAAATTTTCATGTCTGACGCTTCATATATATATATATATATATATATATATATATATATATATATATATATATATATATATATATATATATATATATATATATATATATATATATATATATATATATATATATATATATATATATATTTATAAATATATATAAAAAGTATCATATTATATATAAATATTAATATAATTTAATAAAGTATTTTATTTTTTTTTTAATAGTAGATAAAACAAATTCAAATAATCCTAAATTAATTTTATTAGGTTATTAAAAAAATCTTAATTTTGAAATTAAGTTTTTATATGCGTTTTGATATATTGTTGCAATATACCTTCCCAACTTTTAAAAATATTTAGTTTTTATAATTAGAATTTACAACTAAAATACTAATGACGTTATTTAGGGAAAAACCATTAGTTATGAACATTTTATAACTAAAAACTCTCAATTCCATCAGAATTAACTGTTAAAGGTAGAAAATTGTAATTTAACAAGAAATAGCGAAAATATGTAGTTTACTACATATAACTAATAAAAAACGTACTTTAATGAAATTGTATGTCAATTGTCAATCACAATTTAAAAACATAATTAGTAAAGAAAAAAACATTATGTATTGGTATCTACATACCTAATACACACTCCAAAATCGTTAAAGATATTTAAAACCACATATACTAAAATAACACTAATAAAAAAAAATAAAAACACCATTATTGAAAACGTTTAAGACAAAGTAGCACGCAACAAAGAAGAAAAAATACCATCAGTTCGGAAAACATGTCTTTTCGAAAATCGCTCGAACTCATGAGATTCATATCAGACCTTTTATTAATAAGATGAACTCGATATAAAAAAAATCTTGCCCGGCAAACTCTTCGCTCGCAATTTCCATTTTCAACTTGACACATTAAACTAACAAAAAGTAAAATTTATTTGTCATGCACAGCTGCTTTTTATAGGAAGTCGCTCTTATCAAGTTCATAACCTTTAGTCTTATCGGTGGCGGTGGGAGAAAATGTTTATGTTTTTAATTTTTATTAAAAATTCTGCTAATTTAGATGAAATATATTGTTTTGTCCAGTATAGAGCTTTTTCAACAACATTTTTTAACAAATTTCGGTTAAACCAGACTAACGAATAAACGTTCATAAAGCATCACCACTAAAAATAACATCTGTTGTAAACTAAAGCCTGTGTGAACGGCCATATTTTTGATAACATTTCTGCGCGCAGAATGTTATACTATTAAATATTAAATAGGGGAAAAGCCCTCATTTAAGATTAAAAAAAATATGTTTCATTGGCTGCTAGAAAATAACCCAGACGTTCATAAAATTGTCTTCTTAC
This sequence comes from Listronotus oregonensis, assembly GCA_019359885.1. Classification (NCBI taxonomy): domain Eukaryota; kingdom Metazoa; phylum Arthropoda; class Insecta; order Coleoptera; family Curculionidae; genus Listronotus; species Listronotus oregonensis. The sequence goes on along the minus strand of JAHBCN010008723.1, from coordinate 11,456 downwards.
ATTGGCCTAGCTGGTAAATTGATTTTTTTTTGCATTCTGCAGAAATAGCATTCTTTCCTCGTCTAGATTAGTGTAATTTTTATCCTTCTATATCTTGCTTTTTAAATGGCCCCATAATAGAAGTCATTCGGCTAAATAGTATCAGGAGACTTGGCTGGCCAATTTATGGTGTGATGTAGGCCAATAACATTACCATTAAAACCATATTGTAAGAATTCCCGAACAGCCAAAGTATTATAGGCCAGGCAGCCATCCATTTGGTAAAAAACTTTTTGATTTTTCCTGGAGGCATCATTTAAAGTAGGTAAAATTTGTTTTTTGACTAGTCTCAAATAATATTCTGCATTCAAATTTCGATTAAGAAAAAATGTACCTTTTGGTAACTTTTATTTCCTTGATAGTACCACTTAATCATCAATAGCTTTTTCTTCAGTAGTGTATCCTATGGTTAATTTTTTCGCTGTACGATTTTTTATTAATGATAAAGCACTAAATTTTAAAATGACAACGTTAATTTACAACTAAGTAGTATTTTTATTGTTGTTTATAAATATGAGGCAACAAATAAAGTAATAATTTGTAAAAAAATATTAGCAAGTAACTCGCAAACGATGTAACCGAAAAATCTAAAGTTTTTACCATGCACATAGATTTCTATGTTCTTCAATAAACTTTAATAGACATTTTCTCCGAAATTATTGGGAAAGCCAATAACTGACCCCATTAAAAATTATATGGGATTTCCTATATCCCGCCCGACGATGGACCACCCGGTATATAAAGATAATTACCCTTTTTAATAACAAAAATACAAGATGATACTTACCATTTGCCAAGTTTCCTGGGTTAGACATGTCTAAAGTGAAATGCATTATATTGTGGTACAAAAAGCATTATTTAGTGTAGTGTTTCAAATAAATTATAATTTTAAAAAAAGGTGAGTTTTTGACTTAAGAGTGCAACTTAAAAATTTTCTAAAGTACTGCGTCGCATTCACCATTTTACTATTAATTTTACTTTTACTCAAATAAATAGAAACAGTTTTTTACTCGATAAATCTTAAAAAATATGAAGCGATACGTTGCAACAATATTAGGACGATTAAAATCTATTGTCATTTTTAGTATTATAAATAATTGCATTCTTTGAAAAACTAAATAGTTCATTCAAGAAAAGCTACATTTTCATAAACTTTAATCTGGACATTTTCAATTGAGAATAACAAAAGCAACAACAAAAAACAAAAATAATCACATTGGTCAATTAAAAAAGCCAGTTACACAGACGAAAAATTTGTCAAAATTGACAGTAGGGGTTTTGGCGAAGTTAAAAATAGATGGCGCATTTTAAAACTTGAATCGATAAGTCGGATCTAAGTAGACTAGCCCAAATACCAATATTTTTTTTTATTAATGCAATATATTAATCATCACAGTTTGGTCTTTGATCAATCAGTTGATTGGATCTAAACCTAAATGTTAACTATAGTAAACAAGACCTAACAAAATTTTCCATCTACTTTAAGTAAATGTTTTATTTTTGTTCATATATTTCTGCGGATAAAATACTTATATGTATAGGGTCTTTAATTATATTTACGTGGCATTTGGAGCCTTTATTTTTAAAGATAGAAAAAATATTTTATATAAAAAAAAATTCCAGATTATCTTTTGAAATTATTAGTAAAAAAATATTGCATTAAGAAAATTGAAAAATATAGGCAACCTTAACTTTTTTAAATGGAACACCCTGTATATTATGCGTTATAACGAAAGATCTTTTTTTCTAATATAATATATATATATATATATATATATATATATATATATATATATATATATATATATATATATATATATATATATATATATATATATATATATATATATTTATATTAGCTTAAATTTTAAATAAATTGCAAAAAAGTTTCATATTAATATCAAGAAAGGCATGAAAACAAAAAAATTGTTATATTGCTGAATTGGGTGAGGGTTTTCTCTGGACCAATAATGTTTATTCTTGCGATTAAACATTCCTGCTATAGTGAATAAAGACTCATCGGTGAATAGAATTTTATTTAAAAACTCTGGATACTGCTGCCTAGCTATTTCCAGTGCATACTCAGGTCGGTCCTGCATGTTTTGTTCAGAAAGATTTTGGACGCACATAAATTTATAAGGATAAATTTTGAAAAGTTTTAAAGTTAAATAAATTTTATAATCTATTTTATTAAGTTCAAATGCCGCATCAAAGATTGATATTTAAGGATTTTCTAAAATTATTAAAAGTAGTTAGTGCTCGCCCATAAGAAAAAATATAATTATTATCCTGGAAAACGCGAGGATAGTCAAATCTTCGTTTTCATTTTATGCTACAGTCCTTTTCTTTATTTGTAAGCATTTTCGCCCTCTAAACTTTCTTACTCTGTATTTAATAGTGTCTATAGATGGTACCGGTTTTTAAGGGTATACGAGGTAGGTTTGAAAAGTCCGTGCAAAAATAAAAACTACTTACTTGTTTGGGGTAAACCTTTTTTATTTTTCTACATAGTCTCCTTTGGGGCTTATACACTTCGTCCAACGATGTTCCAGTTTGTTGATCCCTTCCAAATAATAGGATTTGTCCAAGTCTGCAAAATATCGATCAGTGTCTGCAATCACTTCCTCGTTTGAACAGAATCTTTGTCCCGCCAGCCATTTCTTCAAATTGGGGAACAAATAGTAGTCCGAAGGAGCCAAGTCTGGAAAATAGGGGGGATGTGAAACGAGTTGGAATCCTATTTCCATTAATTTTGCGACCACAACTGCTGAGGTGTGTGCTGGTGCGTTGTCGTGATGGAAAAGGATTTTCTTGTGGGCCAATCGTGGGCGTTTTTCTTGCAGCTCGGTTTTCAAATGGTCCAATAATAATGAATAATATGCACCTGTAATAGTTTTACCCTTTTTCAGATAGTCGATGAGGATTATCCCCTGCGAATCAAAAAAGACAGTCGCCATAACCTTTCCGGCCGAAGAAACGGTCTCCGCCTTTTTTGGTGCAGATTCCCCCTTGGTAACCAACTGCTTAGATTGTTGTTTGGTCTCAGGAGTATAGTAATGAATCCATGTTTCATCCACAGTGACGAAACAACCCATCTTGCGGATAGTTTTCTCATGTCCAAATGTTCATGTAAAATATTATGTAACCGTTCAGTCGAGATGCCCACAGCACTAGCAATCTCACGTACCTTAACTCTTCTGTCATTCATCACCATATCATGGATTTGATCAATGATTTCTGGAGTCGTGACCTCCACAGGCCGACCAGAACGTTCAGCGTCACTTGTGCTCATATGGCCAGTCCGAAAATTTTGAAACCACTTGTAAACTGTTCTAATCGAAGGTGCAGAGTCACCAAAATGTTTATCAATCTTCTCTTTAATCTCCTGAGGCGTTTTACCTTTCATTAAGTATGTTCAATCACCACACGAAATTCTTTTTCGTCCATTTCTTGAAAATCACTCGACTTCCTTGATTCATACGAATGCCAAACACAAAGAAATATACCAATATGGCTGACACTTAATGTGCGTTCATTCAACAGATGCTACTAACTAAACATGACCTCGATACGCGCCGGTGGTGCCATCTCTCAGACTTTGCACGGACTTTTCAAACCATCCTCGTAATAAGTGATATTCCCTTTGCATTGTCGTCACATTATTATTGTTGCCATTAAAAAGACGCACAATAGCGATTTTTTTGTTCTTCTGAATAGCCCATCGACAAGAAAGCAATATAAATTATTCTTAATAGTTAAAATGATAAACTTTAACTTTTTACTATATCGAGACGTCAAATTTATCATAACAATTTGATTGTTTCCAAGACTTTCTTGATACTAATATGGTTGTTTTTCAATTTATTTATAATTGAAGCTAAAATATCTCAAAAACGGTTCACTCAACTACAAAAGAATTACTGGCCTTGGTTAATTTGTGCAGACAAAAATTTTATTATCAACTTATTTTGTGCTGCAAAACATGGTGGATTGAAAAAAAACGCTGAGGTACAACTCAAGTAGCATTTAGGAAAAGTTTGCAATGTAATCATTGAACTATATTAAAGTATTTAGGCTCGCCATTCTGTCAAGAAGATTATCATATGGAAGTTTGTACGTAACAGTATTGCCGATGTGGTGAATAATTATTACTCTTGGGCATACTTGCTACTTGAAAAGTTACCAATTTGACAAATAAAGCTTGTAAAACATTACTAACCTGTACTTCCATGTAAAAATATTTTTGTGTTTTATTACATTTCCAATGACAATTAAATTTTTCTTTGTAAATAATTTGTCATATAAAGATCCTGGTTATAAATAAATGAATATTTAAAAATAATTAATATTATTTATATTTAATACGTTTTTTGTCACAATTCCATTTACTAAATTGTCATTAAAGCCATTTTTTATTTCTTGATTTAATGTAAAATTTTTATATAGCGTTTTTTAAAATGTCCTTATATGAATTTTTTTGTATATTGTTAAATTTAAATAAAATTTGAGTTTGGCATTATTTTCTGCTTCTAATTAAATAAAAAATATGCAGACTCGCTGGATTTGGCGGGAATCATTAAACATTTTCCAAAAATCGCATTAATTGGAGCAATTTCAAATAAATAATAAAAAAAACAGTTATTCTAATGCATTTATATGTCCATGTACATATTCTACGTCACTTACGATGAAGTGGACTTTTTCGTTATTCTTGGCTTTAATAGTATATTACATAACAAGTGTGGTAAGTAGATTTTTAGCGCACGCAAAGTGCGCCTGCGGTCGTTTTGCATTCACTTAAGTGCGCTAAAACGTTTACCACTCGAGTTTTGTACACTATTTTATCTACAACCGTCAGGTTTTTTTGTGATAATAATTTTTCTTTCACGTTTATCTTAATTTTACACTAGAAATTGATTAAACTACCAGTTACCTTAATCGGTGTCAGCCATTGTCAAACAGACACCACCGCAAAAAAGCCATTGCAATCGGCAGTCGTAAATACAGGAAATGTGAGCAACTCGACTATTACATTTAACTTTTAGGTATATTATCTGTATCTTAGAAAATTTACGCGGAGAGTTATTACTGTTAAACGATGTTTAAATAAACAAATTTTGAAAAGTCCTTAGTATAAATGATATTCCCCACTAGTGCTAAAGTAACCCGTTACCACACTAGTGTTTTAAAATGACCTTACCCCACTAAAAATAGTGTTTACAACCAGTTACCGCACGGTTGTAGATAATAGTATTTAACCGAAAGTAAAGAAGCCCATTCCCCACGATTTTTTGAAAATTACGGAAAAAGCGTGAGCATTTTTAATTCGAAAAATTTTAAGGGTTTCCCCACTCGAGTTGTGTACTATTTTTTCTACGACTTTATGTTTATTTTTTTAAAAAAAATTTTAAAAAAGAACAAAATTTAAAAATTTAAAAACAGAATTTTGGGTTTTAAATTTGTTTTTAAAATTTTTAAATTTTACCCCAAAATTTTGGCTTTAAAAAATAAAAAAATTTATTTTATTATATTTTTGTTTCCCTTTGGGGTTTGGGGTTTTTAGGGGTTTTTTTAAATTTTAAAGGGAAAAAAAAAAATTTAATTTTAAAAAAAAAAATTTTTAAAACTTTTTCCCTTTTAAAAGTAAAAAATTTTTTTAAAAATTTTGAAAACCAACCAAATTTTTTTTAAAATTAACAATTTTGGGTTTTTTGGGTTTTGGGTTTTCTTTTGGTTAAAAATAAAAAATTTATTTTAATAATTTTTTTGGTTTTTTTTTTTTTATTTTTGAAAAAAACAAAAACCAAAAAAGAATTTTTTAAAAAAAAATTTTCAAAAAATTTTAATTTTTAAAATTTTACAGGGTTGTTTCAATTTAAAAAATATTTTTAATTTAATTTTTTTTTTTTAAAAAAAAAATTTTTTTTTAAAATAAAAAAAATAAAAATTTTTAATTTATATATATATATATATATATATATATATATATATATATATATATATATATATATATATATATATATATATATATATATATATATATATCCATTTAAAATTACTAATTTTTCAATTTTACATATTACATACATTCAGTCATAAGTAAATCTTATTTTTCCAGTTAAGTTAACAAAAATTTAACTTTAACCTAGATTTTCCCGGACCTTATACTCGCATTCCAAAAAAAAAAAAAACTTAAAAAATACATTTAAACTAAAAAAGACCCTGAAACGAATAAAGTGGTATAAAATCCATCCATTCGTACTAGTCTTACATTTAATAACAATTATAATATTTTAAAAATGTAAAACGGGAACTAAAAAAACATTAATTGAATTTTTGAAAACTTAACAAAAACCTGCCATTTGTAAAATTCATTTTTAAAATGTTACCAACTTCTAAAAAAACCATTTATTTTAAAAGTATACCTAAAATTGAGAAAGATTTGCTTTTTTATTTATTGTTTTCCATATTGGGGCCTGAAGAAAAAGGGAAAAAATTTTTTAAAATCGTTAAACTAAGAAGTGTTTCCTTTTTTAAATTGCCCTTTTTGTAATCCCAAGAAATTTATTTACCTTTGTTTTTAACTGGTGGAAATTTTTTTTTTATATATATTATATATATATATATATATATATATATATATATATATATATATTATTTTATATATATATATATATATATATTTTATATATATTAATATATATATTATATATATTTTATATATATATATATATATATATATATATATATATATATATATATATATATATATATATATAATATATATATATATATATATATATATATATATATATATATATATATATATTATTATTTTTCTATTTTTTCCATTTCATTTTTTCCCAAATGTCGTATCCAAAATTTTCAAAAAGTTCTAAAAAAATTTTGGATTAAACCACTTTTTCGTATTCCTTCAAATAAAACCTTTAAAAGCATGCCAAATTATAAAGAAAAACCCTGTACATGGACATAAAATTGTATTAGAAACAATTTTTTTGTAAGTTTTATTTTTAATTTTCTCAAATAACGTAATTATTGACATATTTGTGAAAAAAAATTGAATTTTGACAGATAACATCTTAGCCTGAAAGTATGCACAAGTTTTTTACGGCGCCTTTATAATAAAGAAAAAAATAGATTAATTCTAAAAAATCAAAATTTAGACGACTTTTCGGCCTTTAAAAGTAAAAAAATATATATTAGAACACACATTTATCAACATTTAGGTGATTCTGGTTACTTTCAGATTAGTATATCAAAATGAGAAATATATAAATATAACTTTGGTGGTTAATGTTATCTATTTTTGAAAATGGAAAAACGCAAGAATTTTATATTTTCAATAAAATAAAAAAATAAGGGTGTTTTTTTTTTATTTATATTATATTTTATATATATATATATATATATATATATATATATATATATATATATATATATATATATATATATATATATATATATATATATATATATATATATATTATATATTATTCCCGATTTTTCTATTTTCCGATGGGCCCGTTTTTTTTTCCCAAAAAGTCGTATCAAAATTTTTCATAAAAAGTTCTAAAATTTTTGTATAAACCCACTTTTTCTTTCCTTTAAATAATATTTAAAAACATGAAATTATAAAGAAAAACCCTGTTTCCCGGGGCATAAAATTGTTTGAAAAAATTTTTTTTGAATTTTTTTTTTAATTTTCTCAAATAACGTAATTATTGACATATTTGTGAAAAAAAAATTGAATTCTGACAGATAACATCTTAGCCTGAAAGTATGCACAAGTTTTTTAAATCGAATTTAAAGGACACATGAACGTCAAACTCAAAATTCGTTAAAATTTAATAATAAACAAATTTCCCATAGGATGCGGACTTTTTAAAATATTAATTATTATCAGACGTTACTCAAATTAAAAATCTTGACCTTTAACCTATAATACTACTCTTCTGTGTTCGATACGATTTTTGGTGTAAAACTTACTGGGGGACTTTTGTTTATCCCCCTTTTTGATGCCCCTTTTTAAAAAGCGCGTGACGGCTTCAACTTTTTGAACTTTTGGGGGCTGATAACCCCAGTTCCCCCAGTTGGTACGACCTTGAGACCCTGAAAGCAGAACACATAATTCATGCGCATATTTTGATTTCGCAAAATACTACAAAATTCTAAAAGGAAGGATAGATTTGGGCGATAAAGAGAACCAGCAGATTCTCGATCTAACTTGTTATTTTACAAACTATAAATTCAAATAAAATATTATTTTATTACCCCATTACTTGTTGAATTATTGGTATTTTTTTTTATCTTGGGACAGTTTACTGGAGTATCATGGGTGTCTTAAGTGAAGTAAGAGGTAATCATACCAAAAACACTTGTAAATAGGGGCTAAGTTCCTATCCAAAAATCTCAGCCTCTTAAAGTGCTGAGATCTAAAATTAGACCAAATTCTTTTTTTGACTTTTTACTGACCTTTTTGTATTAATTAATGTTAGTCAAGGAGGAATCGGCGCATGAGTACCTAAAACTATTCCACCTCAATTTTTTTATACAATCCTCTTTAAATTGCCCTACAATTGATATAAATGCATGTTGCCATGGCGCCACCTGGTGCCATATTGTTTAAATCTAAATTGTTTAAACAATTGCAAGGAATTGTTATTTTTTAACCGAAAAATATTTTTTCATATACTGTATTGAAATACAAATAAAAAGGGATCTATGACTTTTTACGATAAAGTTATTATTTTTGGAAAATTTGGGAACTTTTGACCCATAACAAATATATATTAAAAAAAAAATAAAACATAAAAAATATATTTTTTTATTCTTTATACAATAGTTATTAATATCCCTAATTGAGATTTAAAAAAACTTATTCTTTATACAGGTTTTTTGATTGTTTATTAAGCGCGCTCACAAGTATGCGTCCCTTAGACTCCGAACGCTGTTCGAATGACACCGATACGTCACGGTCTCTTATGGCAAACCCGTATAAAACCGTGACGTATCGGTGTCATTCTAACAGCGGTCGAACTCTACCTTTAAGTATCGCAATCTCTCTGACATACGCTGCATCGGCCACTATGTGTCCTGAATCATTATTTATCCTTTATCTTAAAAACTAGTAACTTTATTGTTAAAGAAAGCAATGTTATTAATAATTTAATTATCTACAATTTGTTTTTATAACTTTTTTTTCGGAAATCAATTTTACAAAAGTTATTGAAGCATTATTTTACTTGTAAGCGCGCGTAATAAACAATAAAAAACCCGTATAAACAATAAATGTTTTTCAAATCTAATTAAGGATATTATTAACTATTGCATTTAGAATAAAAAAATATATTTTTTATGTTTTATTTTTTTTTTATATATAGATATTTGCCATGGGTCAAAAGTACCCAAATTTGAGATTTTTCGAACTTTTAAAAATTTACACCCCAAAAAAAATTAACTTTATTGTAGAAAGTCATACGAACTTTTTTATTTGTATTTTAATAAAGAATATGAAAACAATTTGTCCGGTTTAAAATAACAGTTCCTTGCAATTGTTTAAACAATTTCGGTTTAAATAATATGGCACCGAGTGGCGCCATGGCAACATGCATTTATATCATCAGTAGGGCAATTTAAAGAGGATCGTATAAAAAATTGAGGTGGAATAGTTTTCGGTACTCATGGGTCGATTCCTCCTAGACTATTTAGCCTACAGAGACAGGCCTGCCTAATGACCACGGGCGCGCTGTGCTCGACACCAACGGCGGCCATGGAAGCCCTCCTAGGACTGCCTCCTCTGCATATCTACTTGGAGAGAGAGGCAAGGTGGGCAACATACAGACTCTATCAAGCGGTCAGTAACAAACCGCAGGCGTGTCATATGGAGAGCCCCAGTCTCCTCAGGAATGTCCTGACCTGTGACAGACTGGGAATGCCCTCGGACATAATGCCTACAGCAACCAATTACAACCGGCCCCACAGTGTAGTCTACCCCAAAGGAGGACTGGAGTCGAAAACGACCAATCTACTCCGGGTACATCTGTTGGTACCAGCCCAAAACCCGGACGGTGTTGGGCTGGAATATATGGACAGAGGCCGGCAGAGTTTCCTTTGGCCTGGGCATTCTCCAACCTATTTAAGCGGAGGTTTGCTATTGAGATGTGTGCTAGATCGCTGGTTGATCGGCACTGCACACGTAAGACAATTAAAATATTCTCAGATAGTCAAGCAGCTCTTAAGCTCTTGAATCCAGCCGTTCAATTCGAAAACCGTCTGGAATTGCAAGGATGCGCTGACCAAACTGGGTCAAAATAATAAGGTTACACTATTGGATACCTGGACACACCGGCCTAGAGGGTAATGAATCCGCAAACCTCCTTGCCAAAAGGGGGCGGAGACAAAATTCACAGGGCCGGAACCGGTCATCGGTATATCTTATGGAACGGCCAAGCAGTTCATATCGGCTTGGACACAAAGAGAAAATCTTCGGTACTGGCATGGACTTCCGGGTCTTAGACACTCAAAGGCCTTCATAAGCCCACCGAACCAACAATGTATGTCAAACTACTGGAGCAATCAAGGGTACACCTTAAAACTCTAGTGGGACTGTACACGGGACACTGCAGATTAAAATACCACATGCGCAAGATCGGCCTAGCGGAAGACGCCGAATGCCGCATGTGCATGGAGGGGGATGAATCGGCAGAACACATACTGTGTGCCCAGCAATGGCACGACTAAGATTCGCAATCCTCGGCAATGACACCTTGTTGCCGGGGAAGGTGAAAGATCTCTCTCCCAACAGGATCATCAGATTTATTAGGAGTCTGGACCTGGTGGGAGAAATATAAAAAGGTGTGAGCCACAATAGACCGATCGGCGGCGGTGGAAGGGTGTTATACCCACTCACTTTAAACCTACCTACCTACCTACCTACCTAGACTATGCTCTTTTTTTATTAATACAGACAGTGTTTTTATCAAATCAAACGAATCAGTAAAAAATAATTTTTGGTTAATTTTAGATCTTAGAGTTCAATATTTGGAATAAAATCCTGCCTGCATTTTAAATTATACCCATTAAGACAATTATCATCTCAGAAACTCAGGTTTTATAAGACTGTAATTTTCTAAAATACCCCCCAAATGTACGATATTACCTGTTTCAGAGCGTCCGAGTAAAAATGTGCAGTTTTCAAATTTTTTTTTTACTTGTATCCTAAAACCTACTTACATACAAAATTTTAAGTTTCTTATCCCTTGGAAAATGCCCCATGATGCCCTTTGATGAGTCAATGAGTGAATGAGTGAGTCGGTCTGCAGTAAAAGGGGCGATTTACAAAATCGACTATCTCAGAAACCACTTAACATAACATAAAAACCTTTATGGAAAAAATA
>JAHBCN010008722.1:0-37791 GCA_019359885.1 Listronotus oregonensis | reverse complement strand
AATATTGGAAAAGTTAAAATAAACGAAAGTATTAAAAATGGGTAAGACTATTAATAAAAGTTGTGGGTTTTAAGATCTTTAAAAAAATTTAATATATATATTGGGGGGAAAAAATCGATTTTTTTCAATTTAAAATGATCAAATTTGTTTTTTTAAACCCCCTGAAATCAAAAAACCGTTGATAACTTTTACGTCATTTTGTGAAATATAAAATTTTAAGTGATCCCCCAAAAAATAATGGCTATCGTTTTTTTTAAGTGTAAAAATTATTTTTTTTTTAAAAAAATTTTAAAATTTTGGGAAAAAAACTTTGGGGGTTTGGATGATTATTATTAATAAAAGTTAAAAATTTTAAAAAAGAATTCAAAACAAAAAAAATAGGGTGTTTATTAAAAAAATTGATTCGTCAGTTTTTAAAACCCCTAATTTTAAAATTTTTTAAATTGTATCCAAAGAATCTTTACATCTTTTGTATTTACTATTTTCTCATAACTTTTGAAACCAATGAAATAATGAACTTTACTCTATCGTTGACTCACCCTGTACAAAAACAAATAAATATTTAAAATATAAAAAAAAACAAAGCGTACAACACAAAATATCAAACAAAACCGCAATAAAAGCAACAGGGCGCCGCTTAATATCGCATAAATTTTGCAAGTGAGGATTTCCGAATGTGTGTGGGTACTTTAACGGACGAGGACGACTCAATCCAGTATAAAGGATTTTCATAAGCTTTTATTTAAATTATGCTTTAACCTTCTATATAAAACTTTAAGTATCTATGCTATGTAGACAAATATTGTTTTTTTAACAATACTCTTTTTTATAAGGCTAGGCAAATAAATTACCCAAATTTGCGTAATAAAAAGTTAACAAAAACCCACTTAAACCATGAAAATGAAGTGCGTAGGATTAAAGGTAACAAAGTGGGATTTTAGGGTATTTCGTGACTGTACGTTATTTAAATAATAAAATAGATATACTTTGTTCTAAGAATAGTGTTTTAGTTACCTACTGAAAACTTACTTAATATTTTCTGTTTATGTTTTAAAATTTGTTACACTTGTTAGACTTGAAATATATATTTTTTTATTTGTTTAAAAGTGATTCTTGTAACTGTTTCAGTTCTTATTTGTCAGAACTTGTATAAGATTAAAACTGAAATTTGAATAAAAAATTGTACTACAGTGCAATTACCAAAGAAAAAAGCTACAGTTCAAACAAAAAATATTGAAATCGATTTATCGGTTAGCGAGAAAATCAAGTTTGAAATTGAGCATAATTTTTGCTTAGTTTTGTGTGTCAGTGTAAAGAACTTTTTGAAATTTGGCACACAGTCATAGCAGGTGATAAGCTACATTTTAAAAATATTTTGGCAAGTGCAGCGTTGCCAGATCTAACCGAAACCAATAGCAACATTGTAATTTTAAATGGAACACCCTATTTTTTATTGCTTATTTAGATTCTACACAAAATTCTAAGTAATTTTTGTTAACATCTTCCTTTATCTATATCTTTCCGTTTTTGAGAAAATAATTAATTCTATTTTTTTAAAGAACATCACCGTGTCAAAAAGGTTTAATATTTACGTGCCTAACCGAGCTGGATACTAGAATTTGTTTTTGGGGTTAGACAATGCATGTATTTAAAAGATCTACATGCTATTATAGCCATATATTTATAGGGTGTCCTAAAAAATGCATTTTTACCGAAATTAATTAATGATTAAAACTCATTTTTTTAAATACAGCATACTGTATTTAATCGCATTTTTAAAAAGACCAATAATTTACCTACAATATGTCCATACATGTTTCTAGACCCATCTGTTTTCTATTTTTAAGCATTTAATCCTTATTAATTAAACAAAATATAAAATTTTTAACTTATATGTCAAATAGTTGTCAGGACAATTTAAAATAAAAACTTTCATGGCCTACCTAGGTAAATCGTAAATTAAGTAGGTGGTTTATTGCGAATGGTATTTAAAAACAGGAAAAAATTAAGATTGTTTTAGATTAGAGATGGGTATAGAAACATGTATGAACATATTGTAAGTAAATTATTGGTCTATTTGAAAATACAATAAAATACAGTATGTTGTATTTAAAAAAAAGTTTTAACCATTATTTAGTTTCGGTAAAAATTCAATTTTTATGGGACACCCTGTAAGATATATCGCCATTATAGCATGTAGATCTTTTAAATACATGCATTGTCTCACCCCAAAAAATTTTTAGTTTCCAGCTCGGTTAGGCACGTAAATATTAAAACTTTTTTTATGGTGATGTTCTTAAAAAAAAACAGTGATTAATTATTTTCTCAAAAACGATAAGATATAGGTATAGAAAGATGTTAACAAAAATTACTTAAAGTACTGTAGAATCCGAAAATGCAATAAAAAATGGGGTGTTCTATTTAAAATTACAATTTTGCCATTGGTTTGGGTTAGATCTGGCAACGCGGCTCTTGCCCAAATATTTTTTAATGTAGCTTATCACCTGTTATGGCCGTGTGTTAAATTTCTAAAAGTTCTTTTTTTGGTTTTCCAGAACTTTTAATAAGACACTCAACGTGAATCACCCTGTATACCAGATGCTATTGGCCTTAAAGGGAACACTTTGATAAAGATAATTTTTTATTTGAAATGTGTGAAAGAAATTTGATTTTTGGGTGATGCCCTACAGAAAAAAAAGTTTTAAAAGCCAATCCATTAATAAAAAAAAATAAAATAAAATAAGTTTTTGTAATTTTTTCGTTACTCAAATTTTATCGTTTAATCTCAAATTTTGCAAAATTATCTACGTTTTTCTAAAACAATAGCCAGTTAAAATTTGTTGACCTAATAATTTTGCTATACAAATATTTAAGATACGTCCAACTCAAGAAAAATGCAGATATTTTGGCAAAATTTTAGGATAAAATTTTATCGATTTCAAAAAAATTACTAATTTGCTTTTCGGAGTCCGATTTTTTCCTTGGGGAGGGGTAGGGGGAGAACTAAAGAAAAACAATTGTTTTTCGCAAATTCCAAAAAGAAAATCTTCTTTACCCACATGTCCCCCCTGAGGCCAATATTATCTGGTATATATTTGGTGTAGGTATAGGTATAAGTCTTACTTTTTAGATACAAAATTTTGAAAATCCTAGAGCCATCACTGTAACTAAAGTAAGTGTATTGAAGTTCAGCGAGATTTTATTAAATAACAAAATGTATTTTAGACCACAAAATAGAATTTTTTCTACATTTCAGGTAAATCAGCGCTAACAAGCTGCCGCCGCTTAGAAATTGGACTTAGAAACAAAGGCGAGTAGATTTAAATACTGTATTTTTAAATCAGACTTTATGTTAAGGCAATATTTGTTATATTTATGTATACTATAAATAATGCGTAATACTAAAAGTAAGTTATTCAATATACCTCTCTTATTTCTCGGCAGTCTGTAAAAAGTTATATCTTTTTTTTATATCGGATACGCAACGAAGAGAGAATAGGGCTAAAGTTAAAATAAAATTTATAACGTCTTATTGCCGGGAAAATAGTCCCGTCGGGAATATCCTGTAATCTACCTTGTCTAGAAGAGGCCTATAAACCTTCAAAGCCGATTTAAGGTGATTCGGACTGAATATAAAAAAATCATCTTTTACGCTTGTAGGCTGGCAGTCAAAAAAGTCGTTTAGATGGTTTATTTTAAAGCAAACAGTTTTTTAACTTTTACGTTGTACAAAAACTTAATGATTTTTATATTTATAACATTTATTTTTTTCGATCCTGAAAATCGACTTTTTTACACGCATTTCTAAAAGAAAAAATGCATTGCAGAGCTTATTTACACTTTATTTTCATAAAATGTGAAATACAGATAAAAGCAAATTTTACAAGGACTTTCAATTAATTGGGCATCGATCCGAGGTTTAAATTTTAAAATAAAAATACCCAGAAACTACGGAGGAAAAATGCTATTAATTAAAGGGGTATTTCTGAAACTTTCAAATCCAGCTCCCTACTTTATACCTATTGTGTTTACTTCCACTAATTTGTTGACGAATGGCAAAGAGAGAATTACTTTTCTTGAACAATTGTTTAGGAAAAAAAAAAAAAATAGTCTATAAAACGTTACCATCTGCTCCTACATCGTCAACATACGCACCTGGGTCCAGCAAAGTAATGGTCCTTCCGATGCTTTCTTCCACATGCATCATCAGATTTTATTGTAAGCAATAGTGGCGGCTCGTGAAAGAGGGCTTATAAACGTACAATATATTTTTTTTCCATTTTTAATTTAATATTTACTATTAATAAATATATCCCTATACTTATATTTTTTATATTATAGTGTAAAGTCAAATATTTAAAACAAATTACACTGCACAAAACCTCTACAGGTAGCCCTCGTACTAGACCGTTAAATAATTTTCCGATTGTGGTTAGTTGTGGTTAGTCTGAAATGCTGCTGGGCTCACAAAAACCAAATCGTGGAAGGTTAAGCCGGAAATATGTCTCATACGTTGCTGTTGCCATGACAACAAAGAGACAGTAAAGACACAAGAATTGATGCATTTAAGAAATTTCTTTTTTTTTTAATTTTAAAGAATTTATTTTTAAACGAGGATATTTATTAAAGCTGCAAAAAAGCGCAGGGCGTTCTTCTAGACACAATCAGATAAGTGACATTATCAAGAGAGCTATAATTTCAGCTGAAAATCCTTCTGTGTTGGAGCCTCTTGGGGTTTGCAGAAGCGATGGAAAACGTGTAGATGGAATGACCTTAATTTCCTGGAAATATGAAAAGCAATTACTTTGGGACGCTACTTGCAGCCATACACTTGCAAAATCCTATCTGGACAAAACTTCTAATTTAGTAGGTGCAGGTACTTGTCTTGCCGAGAATAAAAAACATCTAAAATATAAAGAGCTTGAAGACCGCTTTATCTTCGTTTCTTTTGCTGTTAAAACTTTTGGTCCTCTGGGTGATGAGGCTAAGGGTTTTATAAATGAAATTTGCAAAAAAAATCCATGCAAAAAATCTCGAAGTTTTATTATCCAAAGAATTGGTTAAGCCTGGAACGGGGTAATGCAGCATCGGTACTCGGTATAATCCAGAAAGACCTAGGACTTAATTTTAAATTTTTAATTTTAATTTTAAATATAGATTTAGTTAATTCTAGAATATTGTTAATTGGTATTTATAACATATAATGTTTTTATAACATTAAAGAAATTTGTTTACATTTTAAAAATATTGGTTACTATTTGGGTGCCTACATCAGGACACGAAGTATAGATACAAGGAGCCCAAACATTATGTTCAACCCAAGGAAGTTTAAAGGTGTATGGAAGCCCAATATTGTAGAACAAAATTGTCCAGGCGTGCAGGGCAGCGGGAATAGGGGGATTGGCCCCGCGGAGTTTGCGCAATGAATAGTAGGTCAGAGCCGGACTTCCATAATTCTTTGTTACTTTCTATAAAGTTGACATCATCAAATGTCAAATTTAAGCATTCACTATTTTTTTTTGCACAAAATTGTTGGTTATTAAACGATACTACCATAGAATATTTAAAATTATGGTGTAATATTGGATTTTATATCATCTTATATAATATGGAAAGAATAGATGGCGCCACTTTACAGCCTTCTATTTAAATGGTCAATATTTTTGGGAGTTTTGTATTCTTACCAAAAATCTTTGTAAATAAATAAAAACACGATTTTTTTCAAATAAATTTCAAACACTGTATGATAGTTTCATGTACTTATCACCAATTTTGTGATAAAAGAAGGGCAAGATAGTGTAAATGAGTTTAATCTAATCCTAAGATTGTAGATGTACATTAAAAAGTGAAAATTTTTATAACTGCTTTTTAGGCATATACTTTTTACTAATAACAAACATTCATGAGACAGAATAACAGTGGTTAAAAATGTTTAGTACCCTTTGGTACCTAGGTATCCATTGTAACAGTAACCGTTAATCCGTTAAATATTATGTGTCCACAGTATGTCGAGCTTAAAAAGTTGATAATGTAAGTTTAAGAAACCAAAAATCTAATTACTTTTTAAACAAATACAGAAAAAGCAAAAAGGAACTTTAACATAAAATTGTTCTTTCTTTCAATCAATTAGAGGGACCTGTTTATATTAAAATTTGCCTGGTCTGCCCAGTAATTAATAATTTTAATCCTTTAAAAGAATGTACTAAATTTTTAAATGAAATAAAAGTACCTAAATGTAAACCCTATTTCTTTTTAATAATCCACAGAAATACACAAACATTGTGAAAATCATTTAAAAGATAGTTAAGATTGCCTAACTTTGCTCACTGCTATTTCCTATGAAATTTTCATTTTCTATTATTCATAATTGATATATTATTATTTATTCGGTTACCTAACGTTACGTCTCATAAGAAGCACCTAATTTAAATATAATAAATACTTACCTAAAGTAAAAAATGCCGGGTATGTTACCCATAGATTTGCAAGACAAAACCATACAACCTCTAGTCATTTTGTTACGATATTATAAATAACAAAAAATAAACACAAAATTATAGTCACAATTTAATAAACACTAATCACTAAAATAAGAAGGTTTTTATCAATCCAAAAAACTTCTGCAACCACAAAATATAATCACACAAAGCAAAACAATCGAAACTAATACGGCTCTCATAAAAGTATAATGTGTTGCCTAACTACACACTGATTTATCAGTGTATAAGTAGGCAACACATTAAATTATTTCGTGGAATTTCGTTATTGCGCAAAATCGGCGGGGCCAAAAAAAAAAAAAAAAAAAAAAAAAAAAAAAAAAAAAAAAAAAAAAAAAAAAAAAAAAAAAAAAAAAAAAAAAAAAAAAAAAAGCCCCTGGCCAGGGAGTCTGCATTTTCATTGCCCTGTATTCCCCTGTGTCCTGGCACCCAGGAAAAGTGTAACTTTGTCGGCGGGGCCAACTCTGACAGTTATTTTCATACTGGGCTGGACATTTTTTGATCAAATGGGCCATAGCATTGGGCTTCCATACACCTTTAAACTTCCTTGGTTCAACTATAATTTAAAGAATATTTTTGTTGTCAGAGCGCGGAACAAGAAGCACTCGTTTTAATAATTACGCAAAAAGTGTTATTGCTATCTACGTTAAGGTAATTAAACATACATTTATTAACAGAGATAGGCTGCAGAGGCATAGAATCAACCGTTTATCGTATACTTAAAATAAAGACAAAATATTCTAAATTTACAATATCTTATAGTAACAAATATATTCGAAAAAAAATGAATCATTCTGAAACATAACGTATTATTTAATTGGTTGCTTCTAAAACGTTAATTGGTAATATTACCCACTTTCGGTTCTTTAAGTAAATCCACTCTTTTAAGTGTTTACTTGCCTTTCGACCACTTATACAACTAGAATCCCACATCACCCTCTCATACTTATGACTAATTAATACTTTCGAAATTTTATAATTATTAATATATTAATTATTTGTTTTAATCATTTTTTGCGATTCATATTCAGTTTCATTCTACAGGGTGTCCTGATAAGGTCGTCGTTCGGCGATATCTCGAAAACCCCTCATCGCATCGAGAAAATGCTGGAAATTATTTTTAATTTTTTAAACCCACCGCTAGAGGGCGTAAAACTAAAAACAAAATTGAAAACAGGGACTATTTAAAAATATGCCATATTAACTTATGTCGCTGATAGTTTTTCACAAACTATGTAAAATGAGAGAACCTTTTCTTCTAAGCGTTTTTCCCTAACCTGTCAAATATAGGGAGGGGAAAGGAGGCAAATGTACATTAACCTTTCCCAGGGCGCCGGGTCTCGAGACCCGGCCGTCCAAAAATGTTCGAGGATTTTGGAAAAAATTCGTTCTAGAGGTATGCATTCGTGTACCTTCCTAGCTTGGCGGTAAGTACAACTGCAGCAAGCGGTGAGAGTGTGCGTCTTTTGAGTTGATTTATAATACGCAAAAAGTCTGTGAGACCCGGCGCCCCGCTTTATGATACTAAATATTTCGGAGAGTTCATTTACACATTGGTAAGTTTGAGTCTTTTTTTATTATAATCTCGTAGTTGCTTAATAAAATAATTATGCAATTTCACAAATTCTATTTTGAAATTAGATAATTTTATTATATATATAAAAAATATTTCGATTTTTTTACTTGTTTTAGATAATGAGTTACGAAGCAGAATAAAGAAAGATTCGTCACAGGGAAGAATATCCGTTGGATGAAGAGCCGGATGACGAAAAGGGGAGCTAGCTTCTGAAGAAAATATTTTAGAAACTAGAAGTCTGATAGCGAATCGGAGCAAGATTGTGATGACGAAATATTATTATTTCTCCCCAAAAAACCAAGAATACCAGTTTTCTTAGGTAAAGATGGAACCAGTCGCTGGAAAAAACATTGTCCCAATAAGGCCGTTGGACAAGAAGAGAAAATATTATTCTTCGGTTACCAGGTGTCAAAGACTACGGTAAAAATGCTAAAACCGCTTTGGAATGTTGGTCCCTGTATTTTACCGATGAAATGCTAGAATCTATCGTTGAAAATATAAACCTTTATATATCTAGACTGGCACAAAATTACTCCAGAGAAAGAAGAGCTAAGCACACAGATATATGTGAAATAAAAGCCCTTTTTGGTTTGTTATATCTTGCAGGAACACAAAAAGTGCTCGGCTTAATACTAAAGATTTATGGGATAGAGCGGTGTTGGAATCGAGCGATTTTGGTTATGATGTCTCAAGACCGGTTCCATTTTCTGTTGATGCTTGAGATTTGACGATTTGGACACAAGACAAGAAAGACGTCAGTTTGACAAGTTGGCACCAATACGAATTTTATTTGATACTTTTGTTAAAAACTGTAAGAAAGCATATACAGTAGGAGCTAATACCACAATTGACGAGAAGCTGGAGGCTTTTTGAGGAAGATGTTCTTTCAAGCAGTATATTCCCGAGCAAACCTAATAGATACGGAATAAAAATTTTTGCTTTGTGATTCTGCCACCTCGTATGCGTCGAATCTAGAAGTCTATGTTAAGCAGCCACCAGGCCCATATGAAATACCTAACGATTCGTCTAGGTTGTTTTACGACGATAGAGCCAATATCAGAAACGAATAGAAATCTAACATGCGACAACTGGTTCACAAGTATAAATCTAGTAAATACATTATTTGAAAACCATAAAATTACATATGTTGGCACTATAAAGAAAAATAAAGGGAGTTGCCAATTGAATTTACTAACACATGAGTATTTCTCGTTTTTGGATTTCAAGAGAATAATATATAGTCTCCTACGGCCCAAAAAATATCGAAATGTAATTCTCGTTTCTAGTTTACATCATGATGACAATATTGATCAATCCACAGGTGATAAATGAAACCCGAGATAATTAATTTTATAATCATACCAAAGGAGGAGGGCAATCTAGATAAATTATGTGCAACCTTCGATTAGCTAGAAACACAAGAAGATGGCCCATGGTTGTTTTCTATTCCATGTTGAATATGGCAGGAGTTAACGCCGGATTATCTATGCTTCCAACAACAAAGTTTATAGTATTATAAGACGATCGTTCCTTAAAGATCTTGCTCTATATTTGACCAAAGACCATTTAGAGGACGTTCCCTTCAAATGAATGTACCACCATCAGTAGAGCGATACGACAAGAGGTTGCTGGCACACTTAATAGAAACAACCCAGAAATTCCAGGGACCAGAAAACGGTGCTACTTTTGCAAGAAAGACTCAAAAACAAAATATTATTGCCAAAAATGTCAAAAATTCGTTTGCCTAAGCCATCTCAAGCTTGGTGTCCTCCATGTTCCAATAGGAAAAATCAATAAACGTTAACTTTTGATAGTATCTCAACTTGTTTAAATCATGAATTGCGTTTTTGTTGTGATATATGTTTTATTATACATGTTTTGACCATTCCTCTATTTTTTTTAAGTATTCTGTTTGGATAAGTATTGTATGTATTTGAGTTTTTTATTATAAGATTTTTTTAGTTAATCTTAGAAACAAACGTTGTATCTTTCACAAAATTATATAATATTGATTTAAAATATTATCCATTTTTTTTTTTTTGACACGGGTCTCTGAGACCCGGCGCCCCGTTTGGTGTTATAATTTATGGCGCCCCGCCTGCAGGGTTAAAAAAAATAAATAATTTTTTTTCGACGTAACCGATTTTGATAAACTAGGTGTTTTACCAGGGCTTAAGATAAAGTATTGGTACAATTAATTAATTTTTTTGTTTCATCCCTAGAGACTGATTTGTGTCAAAGTTATAAATTTTGTCAATTTTTTTTTAAATTTAAATACAATGGTATTATTTTTATAGGCCAATTGAAAATAGCATAAAAAATAAAAAAAACTGGTGAAAACCACATTTCGATATCTTATTTAATTCTCGACTTATTACCGAAAAACTGCAAATATGCCATAAGATATTTTGAAAGACGGCATTTTAATAAAAATGTGTTTAGACGTTTGGCAACCTGTATAAGAGATACTGAAAATGTGCATCCTATAGCAGCATAATCAAAATACAATTAACCAAAGCCCGTAGATAATAATAAATCAGCTATTATTATCCACCAGGCGTGTAATCATAATATGCTGTTATTAAATTAATGATAAGCAAATAATAAAAATATTATTGATACTATTTAATGTCCGTAGAAAAGTAAATGGTTTTTGTTGTCATGGCCTTCTCGATACATACGCCGCACACAAGCGAAATTCGGAGAAAACCCGGCCATAAATCGGAAATACCAACTTCGCAATTAAGGCCTATTCTGAGTATAATTTCATTATCTAGTTACCTGGGTATAATAAACAATCACCCTTTTATTTTTAGTCTTGTCACTTGCAGAAATATTTTAGTTGAAAGCTGATGTTCGTGGAGACTATTTCATTGTGATTCAAAAGCGCCTGTGAAAATTAGTAATTTATATTCAGTTTTTCGGCAAAGTGTGGGTGAAAATTTTGTAAAGTAACTATGGAGCCTATTGCTGGTGGTAAGTAGAATATTAAAAATAATATTTATTTAAAATATTTCTTTAGGTTTTTTTATACTGGTGTTCTGAAAAGTTAACAATTAATTTTTTTAATTTCATTTTCACTTTTTGCTAAAGTAAAAGTATGATTTCCCGTAATTTCCCGCATTTAAATTAGCTTTAAATTATTGTTTAATAAGTCCTTTGTAGGATCCCATCTTAAGTTGCTGCGATAATTTGCGATCTTGACGAGAAAATATTTTTAAAGATTTATGGTCTACTGTCATGAGACGGCCAGAAAATTTGTAGAATTGTATCCGTGGTACAATATGCCAACTTCCGTCCATAAAATCTTAATGCACAGTTCTGATATAATATCATATTTTATGGTTCCAATTGGGAAACTTGGCGAGGAAGCCCAGGAATCAAGAAACAAAGATATTAAAAGATTCAGAGAATTTCATGCACGGAAGTTTTCAAGAAAACAAAACATGGAGGATATATTTTGTAATCTTTTAATATCTTCTGATCCTTTAATCTCCAATATGAAAAAATCATCTGCTAAAAAGCTTAAACAGTACCCTTCAAAAGTTTTGGCATTTTTTGATGAACCAACAGTTTCTGCTGATGAAAGTGATAGTGAAGATATTGATTGATTTAAATTATTAAGATAGGTTAGGCTTTATTATTATTACAAAGTTATTGTTAAGTGAGGTCTTTATATACTTTACATACTTAAATATATTACTCTTAACATGTATTTTAAATTGCTCTTATTTTTACACACAAAAGTTAGTTATAAAATTAAATAGCACAAAAACAAACAAATCACAACTTTATTTAATTTATAATAAGCAATTTTATTAACCTCAGGTATATCAAAAGTCTTGTCATTTTGGATTTTATTTCAGATTGAAGTCGGATTGAGGCACTCAACAGTGACAAAGGCAAGTCAATTTGGAAAAAATGCAGGATTAACTATCTCAATCCTACAATTCTGTTAAAATGGTTTACCTCTCTCTCTCTGTTAAGTGCCTCAATCCAACTTCAATTCGAGCTGAAATAAACGCTCTTATTATGAATTTTAAACTCTTAACTACTATTACTTGAATCGTATTTTATGACGCTAGCATCCACCATAAAGTAAAAACTGTTTCAAAACGTTTTGCCCTTATAACTTAGGTTCCGCTATAGGGTTTTTACTAAACATTTTTGTTTTTAAAATTCCTAATTAAACGGCAAATGTGCTGATTGGGTATGATGTATGTTATTTTTTGCTTTGGTATGTTGAGCCCTCTTGGTTAGACCAACCACGTTCCGCCACTGGTAAGCAACCAATTACAAAACTTCTTCGCTATAAATAGACTGCTAACTTCAATACATTTTTCTTTCTTAAATATCGCTTTTAAGATAAATGTGAAAACTCAGCTTAATTTTTCACCCGGCAAGGAAAAAATATTGTTTATCGCCGCGATGAAAATCTAATTGGACATTTTTATAGCCAGTATAAGAAAAATGTTTTTCATGTGAGAGAACTCAAAGAAAAATTGTTTATCTAGTAACTTTTATAAAAACAAAAAAGTTTGCATTTCTGATTGTAATGAATAACACATTTGGTATTATAATTTCAATAAATTTATTTCTTGAGTGATAACTGAAATCCAAATTTCTGGAAATAAGACTTTTTATAAAAAGTAAAATAAACATAAAATTTAAATCAATTTGGATTTAAAAAAATGGGATTTACGGTTTTTATGGTATTTTTTAAAACTGGTTCAAAACATACGTTTAAATAATATTATGTCAGAAAGTAGAAAATATAAATTGTGTTTTCCCCAGAGATCTGTTCTTGAACCTTTAATATTTTTATTATATATAAATAATTTAGCTTTACTTAATTTTAAAGGAAAATTTAAAATGTTTTTGAATAATGCAACTGTTTTATGGATATTATAAATATTATTATTATTATTAATTACACTGGTCAACATTTGACCTCGAATGGTACACCGCACGAAACCAGGGTTTCCAAGGGTTTTTAAAGTCGCTGATTCCGAATCAGGTCGGTTAAGGTCCATCATATCAGGTTCAAGGTTATTTGATGGTCAAACTGGAAACACAACGGAAAAAAAAATTAAATAAATTATATAAATGTTTTTAGGATCCCTGAGTTTTGGCTTACTTTGACTTTCACCTTAAAGTCACTTCAAGGTCATCTTAAGGTCCTACTGGGGTTAAATATGTAAATTACCATGAAAAAATCTGAGATAATTGGTTTTTTATTTGCTAGCTCCAAATTTGAAAACGGTCAATTGATAAGGGCTTAGAGGCCCTTAGTTTCAGGGTCATTCAAAAGTCAAACTGAGAAAACACGTAGAAAAAAAATGTATGATTGTTTTTGGGGCCGCTATTCCCTAATTCGTGCTTTGTTTGGCCTTTAGGGTTGCTCAGACGCCACTCAAAGGTCATTTCAAGGTTATACAAGGATAAATCTATAATTACTTTTAAAAATTAGAAAAAAACATCTATACATTTTTTGGATTCGGGCTTAGCGACCCCAAAAACCTTCATAAATTTTTTTTCAAGTTTTTTCCTCCGTGTTTTTACAGTTTAACGCTAAAATTACCTTAAAACTAAGAGCATAGAGGTCGACCGTCTTTAGATTTAGAATTAGCAAACCAAAAAACCTATAGGCCAATTTCTCAGATTTATTAATGTCATTAATATATTTGACCTTGAGATCCCTTAAAGTGACCTTGAAATTACTTTTAAAGTCAAAGTAAGTCTGGATTTGGACTCGGTGACACTAAAAACCTAAATATAATTTTTTTCCAAATTTTCCCGTTTTTTCGCAATTAAATAACCTTGAAACCATGGAAGTCATGGAAGTCGACCGTTTTGAGATTTGTAGTAAATAAAACGAAAAACCTATAAATAAATTTTCTGAGATATTTTAAAGATCATTTATACGTTTAACCTTAGTTTGACCTTCAAGTGACCTCGAGATGACCTTGAATATAAAAGTAAGCCCGTATTTGGACTCAACGACCCTAAAAACTTATATATACATTTTTCGAATTTTTCCTTCCGTGTTTTCTTAGTTAGACCTTCAAATGACCTTGAACCTAATGTGATGGACTTAACCGACCTCGGATTCAAAATCAGCGACCACAAAAACCCCTGAATACCCTGGTTTCGTGCGGTGTACCATTCGAAGTCAAATGTCGACCAGTGTTAATATTATTATGATTATTATTGTAGTAAAATTAAAAAATCTATTTTTAAAAGTATATAAATTATGCCAAAATAAAGTAACTGATTTTTTTTGTCTTGAACAGTCCATTAACCGTAGGTATCTTTAAAGAAAGTAAGAAAAACTCTATTAACATGAGACTAAAAATCTTGGAGGTTTGGAGAAAAAAGACCTCTCCAGCTGCAGGTTCTACAGTCTAGATACTCTAGGATTACAGTAGCAGGCAAAGTGGGTAGTTTAGAGCCAGATGGATTGTACAGAGATGCATAAGAGGGGTACTTTGTGTTCCTCTATTGAAAATGGCTAGATGAGAAATTATATTTGAAAATTCTTGCCATACACGCCGTTAAAATTCCTATAAAAAAGAAACATATTTAATAAAGCTCATGGGTAGCTTAGGAGAAGATGCTTTCTTGTATGATTAAAATTATAAATAAAGTAAATTGTTCCTCTTTGTGTGGAATCAAGAATGTGAAGAGTTGTGAGAGGCGCCATTCCCTAGATATGGAAATTTTAACACTCTCTTTAACTCTCTTCTTTATTTAATTATTTCTAAGGTACAGAAAATTTAGAAATTCCATTATTTTGAAGTACTTGGAAAAATACAAGCTCATTTACGATAGACAATCAGATTCTGTTCAAAATATTTACATTATTCTTTCATTCCAAAAAAATTGTTTTTATTTTTAGTAATTAATTTAATTTATATAAAAAACAATAAATTGATGATGTCAATGTCTAGCGTTTATTATTACGTTCAATACATATTGTTAAAAGTCAAACCTATTTTTTATTACCGTTAATACCAAATGAGACACTCTAAAACAAATTAAAAATGATGTGTCTCAATTAAAAAAAAAAAATTCCTACGAGCGTGCGGAAAAGTCCACTTTTCCGCACGCATTTGAGTGCGCAAAGTTGCACTTTTCCGCACGGCGTGCAGAAAAGTGAACTTTTCTGCACGCCGTGCGGAAAAGTAAAACTACTCTAAAATCTTACAGGTAAGCAAGATTTATATGTATTTTAGTAATTGTAGGCTATTTCATGCAATATACGAAGCCATTGCAAGTTTTAGTCTATTCTCTTTTTTGTTTGTTACTTTGTAATTTTCAATATTTTAACTAAAACACAAAAAAAAACATTTTTTGATTACCCTGTATAATAATAATAAATGATTATGACAAGTCAAACAACAATATGTAATCTTGGTGATTTTAACACATGTCAGATTTTTCTTCGTTTCCATATGAACAAGCAATTGCACAAATGAATTTCAATACAAACAAGCATTTTTAATGAAAAGGCGTCATAGTATCTTTTTTAATTAAATAAAATCCGACAAAAATAATTTTTTAAAATGAGTAGTTCCGATGAGGACTACCAGATTCTATCCTGATCAGCAAATACCGTAAGTTTGAATTTATTACCAGCAAAATTTCGTGAAAAATATGAGAATCAATATAGTTATTTCGAAAACTGGTGCTCCAGCAAGGGGACAAAAAGTATTAAAGAAGAAGTGTTCTTGGCCTATTTTGCGGATTTGCAAAAAAACATATAAACCTAATACTTTATGGAGTAAGTACTCTATGTTAAAATGTGTCCTCAAAGTGAAAAAGAACCTTGATTTAAGTTCATATTTCAAGCTAACATCACTACTTAAACACCACAACGTGGGATACCGGCCAAAAAAATCAAGAACTTTCAGCAAAGAAGAAGTTTCAAGGTTCATAAAAGAAGCACCTGATAATATTTACCTTCTAATAAAAGTTACTACAATTTTTGGATTAGCCGGTGCTTGTAGGGGAGATGAACTTACAAAAATAATGATTGATGACATACAGGATAATGAAAATTTGATAGTGGTAAAAATTCCTGACAGTAAAAATAACACTTCCAGAATCTTTGTAGTGTCCGATAAAACAAATAACGGACTTTATCTGGAATTGTACCGTAAATATGCAAATTTGCGAAAACCACATACCCCACACAGACGTTTTTTTGTCCAGTATAAACAAGGAGCATGCAGTACGCAATGTGTGGGAATAAATTCAATAGGTAAAATGCCTTCAGAAATTGCTGCATACCTAAAATTAAAAATCCAGAAGAGTACACTGGACATAGTTTTCGTCGATCCTCTGCGACTATGTTAGCGGATTCTGGAGAAGGAATTACCAATGTCAAGTGACTTGGGGGCTGGAAATCAACGGCTGTAGCTGAGAGCTACATTGATGAATCCACAAATCAGAAAAAGGATATGTCGAATAAAATATTGACCATGAACAACTCCCCTCCTGAGCTAAGTCAACCTTCATCAAGCCGTACAACAAGCGCTTCCATAAGCCACCCGCTAAATGAAATTACAGATTCTGCAATTAATTTACAATGTGCTAATAACTGTTCTTTTGTTGAAAATGTTATCAACAAATAATTCCATATATAAATATGTTGTAGTAGTTCTTTTAGATTAAACATAATTTAAAAAATAATCATTGCTTTAATATTGGTATTATCTGACGCTCGTAGGAAAAATTTTGTTCCTAACGCTTGCGCAAACTGACTTTTCCGCACTTGACTGCTTTCCCGAACTCCGCTTCGCGTCGTTCGGGCAACGGCTGTCGCGTGCGGAAAAGTATCACTTTGCGCACTTGTTAGGAAAATAACTATTATGTCTTATCTCTTTTGGGTTTATGAAAATTATTTTCAAAGTGCTTTTTAGCATTCTACAGGAAAAATACACAAAGTATCTAGTTAACTTTTTTTTTAAACAATGTAAAAAGCCACAAATATTGTTCTGTTGAGTCCTCATTGAATCACTTTGTACAAGGTTTTTTTATGTGTATATCTGCAGAATATTCGAAAATTTTAACCAAACTATATAGATTTACCTGATTCATATTTTCAGAGTAAAATTTTTAGATTTACGTGCTAAATAAAGAACATTTTCTCACCGACCATTTTAGCAATACATTTCTCGGTCGTGTAAAGTGCATTTCCAATTTTCAAGGCAGCCTGGAAAAGTCATCAATATCCGTCGCTGGTTCCTGTAAAAGCCACAAGCATTTAAATTGGACCACATTTTGACAACTTGTAACCTTTTACACCGTTTATTTAGATTGATGAGTAAAAAAACGATACAAAAATAGACTGTAACATAAACTGATACCTTTTTCCAGGGGACTAAAATAAACAATATTTTATATTAAACCAAACAAATTATCCAATGCTTTTTTTGCACAAATGACAATGAAAAAAAATTAAAAAAGTGTTTAGAAATAGGTGCACGATATTCCTAGAGTATCAATAACACAATAATCTTGGACTTCCATTGACTTTCTTTGATAATTGATGCACGACGTTTTGGTTAGTGATGTATATCCAACTGTTTTCAAATGATAACTAAAAACTAATCTTAAAAGTTACGACTTATATATAATCTGTTTTTTTTTACCGAAGCTGATCAAGTTTTTACGGTTCAGCAACAGCTGCCAGATATTTGGAATGTCTAGGCTGCTATATATATTTTGGTTGTTTACAATTATTACAGCTCTTTTAGATTTTTATTCTTTTAAAGGGTTTCTTTATGCAAAATTTTTGCTTCCGACCATTGTATGTGGTGTTGTTTTGACCATGCGTGTTCGACAATCCCTGACTTGGACGTTTCACCTCGTTCCGTATGTTTTTTTTTTGTGTTCCTGGAATCTAATTTTGAGTGTTATTTTGTTTCCCTAATGTATGCTTCACCACATTTACCGGGAATTCGGTAGATAGTCATTATTTGAAACCTTGTTGTCCGGTTTCGTCTTAGTAAGAATAGTTATTAGAGTGGTTTGGAATTTAAATACCGTTTTAATTTTAAAATTATTTGCGATTTTGCGGATTTTTTTTAAAGTTTAAATAGGGGAAAAAAAGAATTTTTAGGTTAAATTCTTTATTTTAATTAAAAAAATGCCAAATCTCAACCCAATCATAATTAAAAAATATTTAAATTTTTTTTGGTTTAAAAAAAAATTAAAAAAACGTTTGCATTAATTAAAAAAGGGGGTTAAAATAAAATTTCCCGGAGCAATCCTACGAGGATTTTACCTAAAAAATCTAAAAAAAAAAAGCATCCTTTTTTCCCCCCCCCTATTTCATAAAAAAATAATTCCTTGCTCTTCCCCTTTTTTTTGCGGATTATGACATTATTATAGGGGGAAATTATCTAATTTTTTTTTTTTATCAGGCCCCCTCGGGAAAAATAAATGCTCGTTTTGAAAAAATACATTTAAAGTTTAGAATACCTTTTTTTCCCCTATCGAAAACATGGAAGCGGAAAAAAGGGTTATCTGTATAAATTTTTTTACCCCTGTTTATAAGTCTTTCCCAAAATCTTAAAAAACCGTTTATTGTAGGCCATATGCAAGTCCGTCAAAAAACCCCCATTCCCAAACAACAGGGGACATATTTACACCCCCTTCACGACCCCGCAAAGCAAAACCCTTTAAAAAAAAGGTTCAAACGGGTTTTTTTGAACTGACATAAAACCGTTTAAAGTCGACAGTCAGGTTTAATAAATTCTAACAGTTTCCAAACCATTTTACTGCGGTACAAAAAGGGGGTCTTGAAAAACCCCTACTTTTATTCCCCCTATTTTTTAAAATTAAATTTTGCAATAATTTTTTACCTCATTGTTTATATTACTACCTAACATAATTTATATAAAATAGAAACAAAAAAGAATTTAGTATCTAAATAAAAAAAAATTTTTTTCATAAATAAAATTAATTATTTACATACAAATTTCTACCGGCACTAGCCCTTTTTTAAAAAACGCTGCAAAGAAATATCGTTTGTTTGTGCGCGAGGTCAAAAAGCCTTTCGATTAGCCATTATATATAAAATTGGGGGTTTTATGCTGTAACCGTTCTGCTAAAGATCCCTAGTTTATCTTGCGGGATTTCCTTTCCTTTTCCTGTAACATAAGGTCACTGCGCAGTTATATATAGTTGTTTGGTTCCGCTAGAGTAATAAGAATTCTGGTGTAATTATTGTTAAGTGCGAATAAGTTTTCCTTATACCGAGGTTTGTATATATCCATTATTTTATATGAGTAGAACGCCAAAAAAGGTAGAGCCAAATTTTGTTTCTTCTCCATTGTAAATTTGATTCAAGGTCGAAGGATATTTAGATGTTTTAAGAAACCTTCAAGTTCTACATCATTACGTGTTCATACTATAAAAGTATCATTAACATATCTTAACCAAACTTTTGATTTAATCAGTGCAGTTTTAATTACGTGTTTCCTAAACCATTTCAGTTAAATATTTGCCACCACTGGAGAGAGCGATGAACCCATGAACAACGGATAGTATATAAGTGGTAGCTTTTAATAATAGTTTTTTAGTTATAACCTAAAAAGGGTTGGAGATACATCACTAACCGAAACGTTGTGTACTTGGAAGTCCAAGATTTTAGTGTTATTGAAACCATAACAACTCCAAGGAAAAATTTCTAGATTATATTCCAAATGCTTTGTAAAGTAGCTTGGGGTTCCTACCAGAAGTATCCTGAAGATGGTCATTTTTTGATATCTTAAAACTGTTTTAGATAAATTCGTATAATCTTTTGGAAAGTCATTATGTTACGAAGTTATGATGGGTACAAAATTTTATGATACAATGGCATTAAAATAGCTTTAATTAAGCTAACTCAAGCCAATCATAAATATTTACAAAATCCTTTAAGAAAAAGCTGTGCAGGTCTTGTCATAGGCATTATTAAACTGTATACGATATTGTCATAAATATTTGGTTCTGTAGAGTCTTGTTTAAGATAAAGTTACTGTCTTATTCTAATATTTTTCAATTGGTTCCTTAATCAATCTCTCAATGTAACCGTCCTGCTAAAGATCCCTAGTTATGTGACCTATATTTTATCTTGCGGGAATTCCTTTTGTGTGTGAGAACGGCTTTATCTTACCGGATTGCGCAAGTCGCTAGCCCTTGTTGTGATCCAACCAAGATCAAATATAATAATCTATTATAATTGTGATAATACATTATAAGACGGAATTTCCTTTTATAATAATTAATGTTTTTATAGTTTTTGGGATCACGATAAACATTTTTTATTAGTTACTCTCATTATTCAAATTATCATTATTGTCAAAGAACCCCAAATATTCTATAATCATTATTTACATTTCCCGGGGTTTTAACACCCTAATAAAAGGGGGAGATATTTTAAAAAACACGTAAAAGTAATTTAAAATTTCCTTTGCATAATAAATGTTTCCTTTAAACTAACTCTATTTCCCTACTATTAAAAAGCTTTTAGAACTATAAAACCCTAAATAGGTTATTGTATACTTGATCAAACACCCCAAATTAATATTTTAACACTTGATCTTTTCAAATAGTATTTACATAAAAAGGGACAAAGGTTTCCCAACCTTAAAATGGCCCGCCCCTTGTGTTAGTGGTCAACACAACCCCCATTGTAGAAAAAATGTTATCTGGTTTTTTCTATCAGTATTTGTTAGTCTCTTAAAATTTTTTAGTTTATTCAGTGACAGTTAATATTATAAAAAAACTAAATAAATAATTTAAATAAAACCAAAAAAAGAATTTAATTTAAAAATATTTGAAAATAATAAAACAAAATTGTAAAACTAAGTGCTACAGCCATTGTAGCAACCAAATTTAATAATAATTTGTGTCATCGGTGACTACTGCATTCGGTGGCACACAACACCCTTCCTTCGCTGTTGTTCCTCTAAGGTTTTCCGGAATGTGCATGGATACCTTTAGTTATATCCAAAATTTTTGATTTAGCCGGTTGCAGGGGTGGATTTACGCAAAGGCTGAGTAGGCTAAAGCCTAGGGCGCCAAATTTACGATTATTTTTTAGAAAAATATAATCGTAAATTTTAATGATATAATTAATAATTTTGCAGAAAAAAAAGGTTCGAAGAAAAATTTTAATATAGGATTCTGCCTATAAGTTAATACATAGTTCAAAAAAAGACTTATTTGTTTAATCATTTTAATTTATATTTTGTTTTTATATTATGAAATTTGTTTGCTTTAAAGAATTGTTATTTTTGTTTGTTAAATTTGTTTATTAAATTTTTATAGAAATTACTAGTAAAGTTCATATTTTTTTAATGCTGACGATTTCATCCTGATATCCTAAAAATATTGACATATTAGGGGGAAAAAATTTTGGGCCCGGGGGCCAAAAAGTTAAACCCCGGCCCCCTTTGAGTGCTTTTTTTTTAATGTTTTTTTTTTTAATAAATTTTTTTCCCCTAACTAAATATATTAAAAAATTTTTATTTTATAGTTTTTTTTTGGGTAACCCTTTTTTCCCGGAAAAAAATTCCCTTTAAACGTCCAAAAATTTCCAATTTCACAGACCTTCTCCAAGATAATTGACATATTTCTAGGGTACGGATTTTGTCAAGGGAATGGTTAGCATAATGTAAGGGATTTTAAGAAGGGGTTTTTTTAACAGCCCTCAAAATTTCCAAATTTTTGTTGTTATTTTTGGGGAAAAAAAGGATTTTTTAACCATCCAAAATAATAAATAGAGTCCAGTTTTATTCTTTAGAGAGTTCAAATATATATATATTTTTTTTTGGCAAAACGGTTCCTTTAACAGAAAAATGTTTAGGAGGTAAAAACTGAAACATTTAAAGTTAATGGATTTATAAAAGTTTAAGAGGCCTGTCATAAAATTTCGTGCACGTATTTCTCGGACACCCGATGTGTTATTTTTTTATTGGTACCCTATTTTGCTTAATTAAGGTACGCCAAAGCGTATTTAAATCCAACTTTCAGACACCATGGTACATCAATCAAAAACACGAAAAATGTGAGTCTAAAATGAAGTATTGGAATTTGGAAGGAAAAAAAAATTTGATCTGTCAAGAGTACTTTATAACGTCAAATAAAAAATTTATTACGAATAATAAATATTACCAATAAAAAAATAGCGTTTAGTATTCCTAAAAATAAGGCCCTTGCTCTTTTTTGAGAACCCCCCGGTACGCCGTCAACGAAAAATCGCGCGTTTTTTAAAAACCCCCAAATTTTTTTCCTATCTTTTTCTATAATCCCTTTTGAAACAAAAATGTTATGATAGCAATTAGCAATTTTAAGGCATTATAACCCCGGGTTATAATTTCCCCTTAATGCCCAATATGGAAATTTTATTGTTTTTCCCCGTTTTATTTCTTCACAATAAAGATGAAGTTTATACAAAAAAAAATTTTTTTTTTTTAAACAATACAAAAAAATTAAAAAATTTATTTCCAAAATAAAAATTACAATTTTAAAAAGCCCCGGGGGAAAATGAAATGATCCCACTATAGAATGGTCGGTGTCTTTTGTGATGGTAGCGCGGTGGTAGCACTAACGCTATTTTTTTTGGAAAAAAAAGTCCTTAAAGGGGAATTTTTTTAAAAGTCGATACGGAATTAACCTTGGAATTAACTGAATTGGCAATCATTTTGGCTACTTTTTTTTTTGGGCAAATTTTTTCTTCTATATATCCTTCAGCTACTGAAGAGCTTTTCCATTTCCCATGTTGTTTTAGCGTTTCAAACGAAACCTGCCTCAACAAGAAAAATTGACGATGTGCGCCCCCAAACTGTGGCCGGGTAAGCTTCTGCATTATCCCGTTTTAAAAATTTTGCGATCAATGTTGGGACGTTCCTTTTGGGATTTTTTTCCCCAAAGGGTTGTACTGTACATCGACCCTTTCTATAGGAAAAAAAAGAATCTTCGCTCCTTTATTCCAGCTGGTCTTAATGTTGTTTTACTTTTTTTTAAATTTAAAAAACCCTTTTAAAACTTTTTTCCCCAAAGAAAAGTAAAATTTTTAAAGTTGAAGTTTTATTTTTTTGGTACCCCTTTTAACCCCAAACTGTTCCTCTATCTTCAATGTCTAATGGTCATTTTGACCAACTCATCTCGTTTTTTAAACCCCCCACCCATTATCAATATGACTTTGTGTACCATCAGGAGCCTTCTTAATAAATTTTTTAAATTTGTTTTTCCCTTTCCCAAAACTTTGGGGTTTTTTTGGGGCGTATCCTTTCGACTTAACTTTTTTAAAAAAATATGAGACGATGGTATTGCAAATTCTATATTTTCATAAACCCTCAACGTAGCCTTAGGGGGAATACTTGGTCCGAGAGTTGGGGGCTGTTTTTTCCCCACTAAAAATAATAAAGTTTGTTAAACTTTTTATTAAAAAAAAAATCAATAACTTCCCTTCCCAAATATGCCAAAAACTTTTCCCATTTGAAGAATTGCTTTTTATCCCCCAAATACCAAATATACCATCCCCGATCATACTGTTGCCTTGTTTTTAAATGGCAAAAGTTTTTTGGTCGTTTTTTTGGCCTTTTTCCTTATATTTTGTAAATTTCCCCTTCCTTTTTTTAAACAAATCGTTAAATAAAAAATGCCAACTGACTAACGACAAAACATCAAAGTTCAACAACCCCCGTCATTATCTAAAAAGTATACAGGTAAAAGGTGCAACTTTTTTTTTATATTCGAATAAATAATATAATTAGTCATTAAAAAATTTTTTTGGAAAAAAAATAAAGCTTTTTTGACCACGGGGTTTTGGGCTATAATCCCAAGGCCCCCCGGGAAAAGGGGGCCCCCGGGCTTTTAAAAAAGTCCCAGAACCCCCCCTTTTTACAAAAATTTGCTATAATATCCACTTATACTTTAATATACTATTTTAACAATGTTATAGAAAATTAAAAAATATTTTTTAATTATCGTTGTTATATTTATTTTAAATGAAAATTAAAACTTTTAATTTGCTTCAAGATTTCATTTTCGAGAAATGAATGAGAATTGGAAATAAAGAAAAAGTGATAAACCACTTAATTTTTCTTTATTATTTTCTTTGTATTTACCCAGCGCTAATATTTTTAAATGCTCTTCCATTTTTGAGCCTAAGCACCCTCATTTTTCCTCATCTCACAGCAGGCAATTTTCTTTTTAAGGAAAAATATTACTTGGGTACATCTTCTTGATAAAAAGAAACCTTGTTTTAAACTTAATTTACCTGAAAAATTTACCTCCAACGATTTGTTCCTTTTTAATTTAAAATAATAGGTTTTTTATCCTAAAGAGCGAGAAAAGATATTTGATTTGTATTCCTTACATCCTTTTGCTTATACACTGTGTCTTAAGTATTGAAAGAAGAGAAAATATTTCTTTTCTTTCAATTTGTATACTCTGTATGTATCCCAAATCAGACCCTCTTTAGGAATATTGTTCTCATGTCTGAGGAATGGCGTCCCCTTGGATTCGGGCCCCATCAAAAAAAGCCGTTCGCAAAAAGGCTTCCTTTTCCCAACGCGGGACCACCGTTGAGCTCAGGGTATATGCCCCTTCAATGGAATTTTCACGGTTTTGCTCAAAAGAAGCCGTATAATTCCTTTCTCTGCGCTCTAGCAGAGAAACCCGTGTGCAACTTTTATGCATCCTTTCAGTTCAGTTACGGAGGCCCCGAACTTTCCCCCCTTTTCGTTCCTTAATCCCAGAGTGTCTCAAGACTATGGAATCTCGCCGCAGGCCTTTCTCCACCAATCTCCAAATATTTAAGACCCGTGTAAAAAAACTCTCTCTTACCACACTTAAGATACTCACGGTGCGTTAGTACTTAGGCATCAGCCTTCGTGGACTGTCCCAAGATAAAAAAAGGGGGCCAATATCCTTTAGCCAGACCTTGACTTTTATATTTAGAAGTTCTTCAAGGACAATTACAAAAATTTTCATAGTGCCTCAAGAACTTACTCGAAATTGTTCACCAGGTCTGGTTCTATTAAGAGGCCGAGATTTTTGGATACAAATTTGGCCCTTATTTAACGTAAGTGTTTTTGGTTTAATATCCCTTTTACAGGAATTTAGTTAAAATTGAAAAAGGTCTTTAAAAAATTTTATCCCCAATTTTTAATCAGCCAAGTCCTAGAGAAAAAACATTTATTTAACCTTATTTTGTCCCGCAAAGTTAAAAAGAATTTTAAGAACAATAATTAAAATAAAAAAGTAATAAAATAAACATAAAATAAACATTTATCCATACTTTTTTAATGATTGTTCATATTATTTATTTTGTGACGAGTTTTAGTAAAAACAATTTCGAAATCATTTTTAGTAACAACAGAAATTATTTATTTTTTTTTTTATTTTAGCAACATTTATTAGGTAGAGTAATAAACGCTAGACCTCGACAGAATATTATACATTTTAGGTATTTGAACCAATAGACAAGTTTTCCCATTAGAATAAGGGTAATTTTATGTTTTTTTTTTTAAATTTAAATAATTTTTCTGATAACTGTTAGAGTCCGACCGAAACTGTTTTTATATTATTATTATACAGGGTGCCACAGTTCGAGTCCCCTGCATGGGTCTCGAAATCGTAAAGTCGAAGTCGGTTAAATTTGGCGTTTGCGCATTTAGGTGCCTAACAACATGCCAATTGGGTTGAAAATTCCAGTACTTCCGGATATCCGGAAAAAAACCAAAATTTTTTTATTTCGTTTTTTTTTTTTTTTTGGCGTTATTTAAAGAGATATAAAAAAAAAAACACTTTCTCGGCTACTTCTTAAGCTCTACAAAAAAAGCGTTAAGAGATTTTCCGTACGACGTTTCGTTTTCGTTAGACCATCATCAACTTTATTTTTTTTAAAAAAGGACCTGGGTTTTTTTTTAATTTTTTTTTAAACCCCTTATTATCCCAATTTATACCTGACCTTTTAAAAGGGGGCCCCCGGCCGAGGCAAATGGGGTTTAAAAACCTAAGAGGATGAATCGGTTAAAAATTTTGGAATTGGGTTTTTGGCCCTTTCCTTGGGAAAAATTGGACCCTTCCCCGGAAAAAATTTCGCTTTTTTTTGGGGAAAAGGGAAAAAAAAAAAAAACTTTCTCATGGCCACTTAAAGTTCCAGGGGTTAGAGGTTTTTTGAGCGTTTGTTTTCCCCTTAAACCTCATCCCCTTTTTTTTTTTTAAAAGCGGCACTAATTTTTATTGCATTTTGAAAATTTTAAAACCCCAAACAATGATGTATAACACTTAATATTTTTCTGTTAAATAAACATATTTTCCATAAGAGACAATGAGGAAAAGGGGAAAAACATAACTTTTATAGGGGCGTTCCATATTTGTTAATATATATTAAAAAGTTAACAATTTTTTTAATTTTAATGGGGTTAAAAAATAAAATAAAAAAAACCAGGTCCGTATTTAAAAAAAAAAATTTGATGGTCTAACAAAAGAAACGTCGTTTTGGAAAATCTCTCCCCAAGCTGTTTTGTAGGGGCTTAAGAAGTAGCCATGGGGAAATTTTTTTTGTTTTTTCATACTCTTTAAATAACGTCAGAAAAAAAAAAAAGAAATCAGCTTTTGGTTTTTTTCCGGGGATCTCCGGGGGAATACTTGGAATTTTACAACTTTCTAATCGGCATTTTTAGGCACCCAAAGCGCAACTTTGCCATAATTTTAACCCCTTTTTTATTCTTACGGTTTTTTCCGGGGATGCATGCCTAAAATGTGGCACCCTGTAAACAGCCGTGGCTTCAGTTTTGGCCGAAACCGACACTCACGTGGTCAAGTATAAAATTTCTTCAAATCCTGAAACTTCGTGCATTTTACCCCTTATTCTGCATTAATTAGGGCATGAAACGGAAACACTGTATATCAATTTTGTTGTAATCATTTATTTTAATTTTATTTTTAAGGTACCTCTTATATAAAAATAATAATTACTAAAACTACTATTACACTCTTAGTTCCAGGGACTTCCGAAATCAGTTTCGGTTTCGGCAAAAGTTTCGGAAAACTACCGCCGAAACTTGATTTTTGGCCGAAACTGGGCCGAAACCGAAACCGAACTTTCGGTCGGACACTAAAACTGTTTTTAAGGATTCTACGAAAAAATATGCAAGCATCTCAAATATTGTGTTTTAAATATGAGAAAAGCCACAAATACGACTCTGTTTAGTCCCTGTTGGATGACCCAACTCAAACCCTACTTGAAATAATGTATCCATGTCTAAAAAATCGCTTCTCACACAACACTTGTTTTAGTATTTCTAATTTTATTCAGAAAAAAGACCTATTAATCATTTCACTCAAGAAACCTTTTA
The DNA here is from genome assembly GCA_019359885.1 of Listronotus oregonensis. Lineage (NCBI taxonomy): Eukaryota > Metazoa > Arthropoda > Insecta > Coleoptera > Curculionidae > Listronotus > Listronotus oregonensis. The sequence goes on along the minus strand of JAHBCN010008722.1, from coordinate 10,351 downwards.
CCTCTTTTTTAGCACCGCAAGCTGTATGAAAGCTATTATTTTTTATTTTATAGCCTGTACTCTGAAAAATTGACTATTACAATGCTTTCCGAACGGGACTTGGTAGGGCAAAACAAAGTACCACTCTTATGCATTCCATTTCAGGCCATCTGAAAAACACAAAACTTCTCATTTTGTCCTTTCCTGTTATTATTGGGGCAAACTTACGGGAGCTTATAGTGGATGTCAAAATAAGTCTAGTGTTTCATATAACTTTTTCCCCAAAGCGCCTTCTAACGGAGATACAGGGTCGTACAGATTTAGTCGACAATTCACATTCTTAGTTTTTAACTCTTAAACCACTCTTTGTAATTTAATAAAAATGTGGAATTTTCTTAAGGGGATTATTATTGTTAAATTGACATTACAATGTGCTCTTTAATGTTTTAAAGAAGTTAGAAACGGACCGGCTCTCACACAAAAGGGGCAAAATTTTTGACAGGTGTCCTTCAATTAAAACGAAAAATATGATTTTCTGATACTCTCAAGATTTTACTTAAAAAGGTACCTACTTTCATCTGTTTCGATGAAATCAACCGTTTTTGAAAAAAATAACTTGTATTAGTTTCTAACAGTTGAGAGTAAACTGTTATTTAAGAATATGTTTAATATGCCCTCCCTGCACTTGAATACACATTCCTATTTTACGCAGGTTTTCTCGTAGTACTGTAAATAACGTACCAGGATTGTTCCGAATTTGTCCACAATACTGCCTAACCCTTAGAATAAAATTTTCTCTGGTATTAACTGGCGTTAAATAAACTTTTCTTTAAATAACCCCAAAAAAAAAGCCCAATGGATTGAGATCTGGGAACCTAGCTGGCCACGGAAAAGGTCATTTACGACCAATCCATTGTTGGCGCACTAAACGGTCGAAGTTGGGTGGTGCACAGTCGTGCAGAAACCACATAGATGCTCCAATATGAAGAGGTACCTACATCTTCCAGTAGCTCGTTCAAATATTGCTGCAAGAATTGCAAGTAGCAAGCACCATTTAATCTATCATCTAAAAAATGGACCAATAAGATGATTTCCAATTATACCAGCCCATACATTGACCATAAACCTTGGCTGGTGTTTTTTTTAAATAATTACACGAGGATTCTCTTCTGCTCAGATATGTAAATTATGAGAATTGAGTATTCCATCACGGGTAAAACCTGCTTCATCCATAAACAAAATTATGCCCAAAAAGTTGTTATTTTTCCTATGTCGCTGCAAAAATCAGTTGGCACAATCAAGTCTTGCTGGGTAATCTTCTGGCGACATAGCATGTACCTTTTGAACGTGTTACGGATGAAGTAGCTGTTCTTTAAGGGTTTCATGAACCACTCATTTTGTTGCGCCAGTTTGTGTTGCTAGCTTGCGAATACTGTTAGACCAAGGAAGTTTAAAGGTGTATGGAAGCCCAATACTGTAAAACAAAATTGTCCAGGCGTGCAAGCAGCGGGAATAGGGGGTTGGCCCCGCGGAGTTTGCGCAATGAATAGTAGGTCAGAGCCGGAGTTCACTGTTTTTTTAAATTTTTTGCACAAAATTGTTGGTTATTAAACGATATACCATAAAATATTTAAAATTATTGTGTAATATTGGATTTTATATCATCTGATATAATATGGAAAAAAACCTTCTGTTTAAATGGTCGATATTTTTGTGAGTTTTGTATTTTAACCAAAAATATTTGTACATAAATAAAAACACGATCTTTTAAAATAAATTTCAAATATTGTATAATAGTTTTATGTACTTATATCCAATTTTGTGATAAAAGAAGGGTAAGACAGTGTAAATGAGTTTAATCTAATCCTAAGATTCTGGTTGTACATTAAAAAGTGAAAATTTTTATAACTGCTTTTTAGGCATATACTTTTCACTAATAACAAACATTCATGGGACAGAATAACATTGGTTAAAAATGTTTAGTAACCTTTGGTACCTAGGTATCCATTGCAACAGTATCCGTTAAATATTATGTGTCTACAGTATGTCGAGCTTAAAAAGTTGATAATGTAAGTTTAAGAAACCAAAAATCTAATTTCTTTTTAAACAAATTCAGAAAAAGCAAAAAGGAACTTTAACATAAAATTGTACTTTCTTTCATTCAATTAGAGGGACCTGTATATATTAAAATTTGCCTGGTCTGCCCAGTAATTAATAATTTTGATCCTTTAAAAGAATGTACTAAATTATTAAATGAAATAAAAGTACTTAAATGTAAACCTTATTTCTTTATAATAATCCCCAGAAATACACAAACATTGTGGAAATCATCTAGAAGATAGTTAAGATTGCCTTACTTTTCTCACTGCTATTTCCTATGAAATTTTTATTATTCTATTATTCATAATTAATATATTATTATTTTTCGGTTACCTAACGTTACGTCTCATAAGAAGCACCTAATTTAAATATAAGAAATACTTACCTAAAGTAAAAAATGCCGGGTATGTTACCCTTGGATTTACAAGACAAAACCATACAACCTCTAATCATTATTTTACGATATTATAAGTAACAAACAATAAACACAAAATTATAGTCACAATTTAATAAACACTAATCACTAAAATAAGAAGGTTTTTATCAATCCAAAAAACTTCTTCAACCACAAAATATAGGCACTCACACGAAGCAAAACAATCGAAACTAATACGGCGCAAAGGGCACAAACTACAACGAAAATGACGAATGATGAGACGACGACGGTTGACGGTATAGCGCGGATATAGTTTCATATGCGCCGCACGCGCCCTTGCACCAAAAACCTTAGACAACCTAAGACCAAAAATGGTATTACGTCTCTCATAAAAGTATAATGTGTTGCCTAACTACACACTGATTTATCAGTGTGTAAGTAGGGAACACATTAAATTATTTCGTAGAATTTTGTTATTACGCAGAATCGGCGGGGCCAACTCTGACAGTTATTTTCATACTGGGCTGGACATTTTTTGATCGAATGGGCCATAGCATTGGGCTTCCATACACCTTTAAACTTCCTTGTGTTAGACGCATTCTCCTCAATTTGTTCCAAAATACGTTGCCCCACTTCGGAAATTCTTGCGTTTCTTTGGTCACCCTCTCCACCACGTCGGGGTAAAAGGTTTAATAATTTTTGCATATTTTTTATTTTACCTGTTTTTCTTAACCGACGATCAATTCTTTTAAATGTTTTTCGATTGGGTAAAACTCGAGCTGGGAATCTTTTAAAATAAATTCTCCTTGCCTCCAATAAATTACACAGTCTCTCCATAAACCAAATGTATGTCAATGTATTCTGCAATAATCAAATTCTTTTTTTGTCGACTTATAAGCGTTTTTGACAAATCTTGTCAACCTTGTTATGTCAGTGAAACAACCTACTTACTTACCTGGAGCTTGTCTAATTCTACTATAATAATTAATAAAGAATACTGAAATTAGAAAATAATAAAAGTTAAAATTTCTTGAAAACGGTTGACTTATTCGAAAAAAATGAAAGGTACCTTTCTTTAGTAAATTTAAAAGTATCTGAAACCTATATTTTTGTTGCACCTGTCAAAAATTTCGCCCCTTTTGTGTGAGAGCCAGTCCGTTTCTAACTTCGTTAAAACGTTAAAGAGCACATTGTAATGTCTAATAATCCCCTTAAGAAAATTCCAAAATTTTATTGAATTATACAGAGTGGTTTAGAAGTTAAAACCAAGAATGTGAATTGTCGAGTATTTATGATCAAATTTGACATTTGTAATGAAATATTTAGAAATTTATATCTCCAAAAGTATTTATACCAGCAACTGAAATTTTTACCACGATATGGTATAAACCCTTTGTATTAAGCTAGAGTTATTTTGAAATGTTAAAATTAACAGTTTTGGCGCAAAAAAAGTGATGTATAAAAATGCCCTGTTTAAAAAAAAATCAAAAAGTTTCAGGCTTGATTAAACAGCGTTAGCCCTGTCAGATATTTTTATTTAACTTTTATTAAATTATTACCACAAAAAATTGTAGGTTTGTACCTCGCAAATTAGTTAAGGTGGTTACCAGCATTTGGACTACATGTTACGTTACTATATTGTTAAACCATCTGTACACAAAATAATATATTTGCAATGCCTCGTTTTAGTTAGATAAACAGACTGACAAGTAGATAGACAGAAATCGGTGTGTCATCTTTTCCCGATACCAACATGAAGAGTAAATTCACTTTTTAAAATAAACATTCTTTTTTTTACGTTTTTCATAACCTATTAACCTGTTGCTCTAAAACTAGATTCATGTAATTAATTACTTTTTTTTAAATTTTAACCAATTTCACAGTTTTCTTTCTAAACATTAAAAAAAAACTCCACGCAAGGACATGGGTCGCGTTTCGTGAGTCGAAAATAGAGTAACTACATATTGAAATTAAAAAATGCTTTTAAAGCTGACGGGGTTTCTCTATCTATTATGTGTATTTACATGGAAATATTTATTATCGTTGAACATATTATGTTGTTTTTCGTATTGATCCGAACAGACGCACATAAAATTTTATTAATATTTCAAGCAATCAATATTGTTGACATTTTATACACTGTGCGACTAAAGGAGCATAAAATTGGTTCTTTAAGGTTTAGGTTTTACTTTTGAATTTAACTCGCTTCTGGTACTGCTTGCCAAACATGGTATATCAGTAGTCGTCTAGAAAAATATACTTTTGAGCTTGCACCTATCCTAACTTGCCTCTTTAGAATTTCTTATGATACAATCATTTTTTTGGAGAGCTGGAAAGCTGCAATGGTACAACCCATCGCCACAAAGGGATTTTAGACAGTCTCTTTTAATTATAAGCATATTCCTCTTCTTTCAGTTGTTTACAAAAATTAATTAGTTTACAAATTTTATAGTCCAAGAGTTCATGATACATGTTTTATGACGTGTTTGGTTCAGGTACAATTTTCACATAGTTGTCTAGATAGAATAGATAAGTAAATTATCGACTCCCACCGCTGTGTTCACACGTCGTTGTCGTGGTTGGGCCCAGTAGGATCTTTTGGAACATGCGCTAGAGTTGCTGGTTATCGGCAACTTTTTTGGCTAGCGTATGGAACGAGTTCCAAGCTAAGATAAACACAAGGCTTAACTCAAGGTGTTAGCATACCGTACTGATGAGTGAATGACATCCTGTGCCTTAAATCGGTGTCTCCAACGGTGCCTTTGAGATACAGGGCGACCTCTTAGAGTATCTAGCCTTACTGCGGTAATGCGGGGCTCTGGTGGACTATTACTTCCCTAGCTCCAAACAGAAAGCGGAGAGGACCGCTTTTATAGGAAAAAAGTGACAAAGGTGCGCTGATCGAAATGGATAAATCCGTTTCAAGAGGTGCCACCCAAGGTCACAAGCAAACCAAGGTGCTCCGACCGAAACTGGTAAATCCGTTCCGAAAGGTGCCCCTGAAGTCACCAGCGCGTGTTTCACGGGAAAGGGCTGATCCATCCCGAACAAACAGGTGCTTAGGAAGGCGGACAGAATCGCCTTTATAGGGAAAATGGTTCCCTGGCTTTAAACAGAAAGCGGATAGGACCGTTTTCATAGGGTAAGGCCGGAGATGCGGCCTTAGAAGGAATATCTGATTCCTGTAACAAGGACCTGGTAGCTACCCACGTCACTAGACCGGAAGAGGAGGCATGATGGATCTAATCGTCTGCTCGCCATACTCTCCAGGAGACATGGACACCAAAGAACATCAGAACACATATTGTGCTCGTATCCGATAGCGACACGAGTAAGAGGAGATGTAAGAAGTCTCTCCCAATCTGATATAGGATTCATTAGAAGTCTGATCCTAATGGAAGAAATATAAAAAGGTGTGAGCCACAATAGACCGAGCGGTCTCAGTGGAGGGCGTAAAAAGTCCACTCACTTCAAACCTCAAAAAACCTCAAGTAATCGACTGACAATAGGAATTGCGCATACAAAAAAAATGTTGCCAAAAAAGTGTTTGATTTAAAACCCATTAAAGACCATACAAAATTTAATTTGGTTTAGAATAAAAAGCAAAGAAGGCAATCATTTGGAGGGGGTTAATTTTGAACAAAACCATGCCAAAGTTGTAATTCTAAAAATAAAAAAAAATGTTTGATTAAACCTAAAAACTGGCTGGAGAAACTGAATATAAGAGTCATCAATACACAGTCACACCAAAAAAGTTGGGTATACTTTTCATGAGACATATGTTTTGTGTAATAATTTTGCCTTTTGATCAGGAATCCGGGGTCAGAGTCACGTCAACATTTTTTCTTACCTTAAAAAATACTGAAAAATAGTGAAACTTAACTAGAAAAAGTGTTTTATTTTAAATCTAACTATACATTTTTATTTAAAAGCACCCGCTGAATCCAAGTTTATGACCAGAATTAAGGTAGCACATGCTTTTTCTAACCTCAAAAAACGGACTAGAAATCACTATTTTCAAATCTTTGCGGATCTTGCCCTTTTCTATAGGGGGGTTTTTCGGTTGCTGATTGCGAATCTAGAGTCAGATTTAAAACATTCATGATGGCAAATCCAATATGGTGCATAAAATAAGCAAAAACAACAGATTAACGACAAATTTGATATTTACGAAATTGACAACTTTTAAAATTATTTTATATTAATTTTTTGAGCCCATCCATGGCTGACCAACTACCAACTGGGACTGGCCGTTTATTTCTGTAAAGAATCCCTTTGATACTTATTTTTGTGTTTTTATTAATGCACTCTGTTATGTAAAATAATGACCCTTTTACTCTTTTACTGGCTTTATATTAATTTCTAATGCCTATTAAGGGCTGATAAATTACAAACTTCGTAAAAATGTCTGCTTTTTTTACCTTCAGTTTACTGTCTTTATCAACTTTCTGCACTGAACATTAAAAAAAAATCCGATGCAAATTTTAAAGTGTTGTCGATGCTCGTACGTTTTTTTTTTGGTACTATATTTTATGTGACTTTAAAGTGTTAATCTTTTATTTTTTTTTGTTTGATTGACTGACCAATTAAAATTTGCCCCTGACCAATTATATGATAGTCCGATACCACTAAATTTCATTTTTATCTGACCAACAGGACTATTTTGCGGTGACAAAAGTTGTATTTTATACATTTCTTACCGTACTCCCTTACCAAATGTTTAGAGGAGCGGTTCCCAAACTGGGGGGCGCGCCCCCCTGGGGAGGCGTAAAGCAACAATAAGGGGGGCGCGAGAGCTTAGAAAAATTTATACAAATTTTTATCTTTAAAATAAGAAAAAACAGATTAAATAAAAAAAGAAATTTATATATGGAAACGTCGTCTGCAAGCTTAAACATAAAATTTTTTCTTACCTCCGAAATTGTCTTCATTAATGGAGAATAGTGACGACACTGTTAAAAACGAAGAGATTACAACATATATCTCATCTAGAAAGTCTCTTCGATATATTCCAACAATCTTTTCCTAATTTATGTATATGACAATGATAAACATAAGTTTTCTTAAATCCTTTTAATTTTGATATGAACATCCTTTCAGAAGAAATTCAAGAACAAGTAATCGACTGAAAACACGACTCAGTGGCAAAAAATGACTTTGAAAATTTGGTGATTACTACATTTTGGATAAAATATCTTTCCATCATTCCTTTAATCGCGGAAATGGCTTTGAAATTTTACATACCATTCTCGAACCACCTACTTATGTAAAAAGATTTTCTATTTTAATGAAAATTAAAGCAAAAAAAAATGAAGCCGGCTTGATGTTGCTAGTGACATACGCTGCGCACTGTCAAAGATAAAACCAGGAATTTCTGACCTTCTTAAGGACATGCAGCATAAGGCGGCCAACCGTCCCGCATTGCAATATTTAATAAAACTGTCCCGCAATATGTCTCTTGCATCCCGCATGTCGGTAAATTAATTAATTTATGGATAAAGCACATCCTACAGAACGAGTATTTTTGTTAATGAATTTCTTATGGACATCGAAAAATCATCACATACATTTCATTAATTTTACTTCTTTTAGCTAACCCCCTCCCTTCAATACAAAGACTGTACAAGTACTTTTAATTTTTTAAAAATTACTTCAAGTACAAGCACCAAGTATTCATTAAAATGTACTTGCATTTTCAAGTAAATTGAAAAAGTACTTGAAGTACCACCAAGTATTTTACTTCAAGTAAATCCAAGTACTTGAAGTAAACCAAAGTACTTGAAGTAAAACAAATACTTGAAGTAAAACAAAGTACTTGAAGTACACCAAAGTACTTGAAGTAAACCAAAGTACTTGAAGTACATAAAAGTACTTGAAGTAATTAAAAGTACTTCAAGTAAAACAAATTATACTTAAGTAGTATTTTTTGTAACGAAGTTAGAGGGTTTATTCCTCAAAACGGGGTTTTCCAACAACTCCTAAAAGCTTTAAGGACTGAGCGCCACGTCATTGGAAAGTAGGCCAGTCGTTAAAAACTATAGTTAGGAAAACAAGTAGGGTTGCTAAGTGTCCCGTTTTAAGTCGGGATCTTATGCATCCGATGTCCGAAATAATCAAAAATTTCGTACGTAAATTTATGGTAACAGGCCTACAATGCCGTACTAAAATGGGCTTTTTCCCTGTGGTTGCCAACTTGTTGGCGTTGGCACCCGTTGGCATCCGATAAATCTGTCAAATGCGAGTGTCTTCATATGGGTGCCTACAGCAGTTTGGCACCCAAAACCTATTCTTGGGAAATATTTTAATTTCCGATCAACACAAAATCAAGTCAGAACAACCTAACTTCAATTTTGATGTCGTTTCCATTTTATTAGTGGAAATTTTGTTTAAGTTGCCTATTAAAATGCAGGGGTTTTCGTTCAAATGAAGGTAATAATGAACGCATTCACAATACGAAATAGTTGGTGAACCGCTCCATCCAACGTCAAATCGCACCAGTGGAATATTCTTGAATTGTCACGTTTTTGACATTTTTGGGAGTAATTTGGAAACTGTTTCGTATCCTGAATGAGTTCGATAATAAAATTGTCATGAAAAATGGCTGTTAGTAATCATTATTAAATATAACAAATAGGGCATCAAAATAAAGGATTTTTTATAAGGATTGATTTCGAAAAAAGAACAAAAAGTCTAATTCTCAGTAATAGTTACACTTGTCTTGTTGTTGGATCCAATTCAAATGAGCCCTGTAATGCAATACAATAGAAACAGCAGCGGTTGCGCATATTTCTTGTTTTAACTTGTTTGTACGATTATCTAAGGCGTGTAAATTCGAGTACTTGGTTGATTTTTTTACTTCAAGTACTTTTTATTTACTTGAAGTACTTTCTTTACTTAAAGTACTTTTTTACTTGAAGTACTTTTTTTTACTTCAAGTACATCGTAATACTTCAAGTACTTAAATAAATACTTCAAGTAATTTACTTGGTTAAATCAAGTAAAAATCCAAGTATCTTCATAAAAACTAATCAAGTACCTCCTAATAAAAAGTACTTGAAGTAAAATACTTGAAGTACAAAAAAGTACTTCAAGTAAAATTTTACTTGAAGTACTTTAAGTTTTGACAGCTCTGCTCCCTCCCCCCGTTGTCGTCGTCGTATGTCCCGCATTGACTTTTCATAAAGTTGGCCACCTTAATGCAGCACCATACTTCGCATTAGATTAGATAAGTGTTCAAATGTTGTGTTTGTAAATAAATACCTCTTTTTTTAGTAAAAGAAATGTTTCTGTATAGACGGAGGAAGTGGGGGGCGTTATCATTTCTTAATTTTAAAAAGGAGGCGCCATAGAAAAAAGTTTGGGAACCACTGGTCTAGAGGCAGTGACCAATTAATGACTGGCCATTTTGAAGTAAATTTTCTGTTGCGGGCACCTGTGTCATAAATCTGAAGTGCTAAAAGTTTTTAAGTGTCCTTGAACATCAGCACTTTTAATTTTTTTGTTTTGAAAACTAACTATTAGGCTATTTTTCAAGGCAGTATTAACATTTTTCCGTGCGAACAATGTTGAGTAAAGATAAGTCTTTATGTGTTATTTTGGGAAGTGACCTAAAAATCCACACATTAAAGTTAAAACACCTCGTGAATTATTTGAACCCCAATATTCAGTTAAGTGGAAAAAGAAATAGCGCATTTTATTATTAATAAGAAAAGGAAATAAATATTTATTAGATTGCGAGCAGGGGTTGTAAGTCTTAAAATTAGGATGATCAATAAAAAGTAAAGATATTTACAGTCGGTAATTTTATTGGCATGTGTGTTTTTCTTTATGCTCTTTTTTAAATAATCGAAATCTAGACGAAACGACTGTCAAAATTATCAATTAAGAAATGATAAA
>JAHBCN010008721.1:0-37698 GCA_019359885.1 Listronotus oregonensis | reverse complement strand
TAAGAAAATTTAAATATTAAATTAAAAAAAATATTTTATAAAAAATTTATTTTATGTTTTAATTTAAAATAATAAATTAATTATATATATATATATATATATATATATATATATATATATATTTATATATATATTAAATATATATATAAAATAATTTACAAAATATAAAATTTTAAAATTTTTTTTAGAAAAGTGTGACAAAAACCCAAAATATTCATGAGGAAAAAGGGGCTCTAAACCCTTGGTATACATATACGCGAAAAAGGGTGCTAAATCAAAATTGATGTTTACTTGAATGCTGACTAATGCGTTCATTAAATACTATTTGTTCTAAAATTTAAAAAATTTTTACATTATTATTAAAATGATGTTTTTATTATTCCCCCAAAAAATGACAAATTATAAATTTCCCCCACTTAGGGCGATTTTTTCATTTAAAAGGAAAATTTCCTTTTTTAAAAAATCTTTTTTTTAGGGACATTGTCATTTCTTTCTTTATTTTTTTTTAAAAATTTTTTTTCAAAAAAAAAAAAAAAAATTTAATCTGACCCCTTATGGCATAAGTCGTGGAATTTTTATCCCCAAATAGACCAAAACCCTATCGTTTTGGTTGGATGAGACAAACCAAAGGAGATCGATGGGGGTTTTGTGCTCCTCTTTTTGATTTGAAAAAAAAAAAAGTTGAAAAGTTGGCAACATATACTCGTTGAAACTTGTTGGTTTTATTCAATTTTCAAATTTAAAAGATTTTTTTTTAACATAAGTAAATTTTAAAAAAAAAATTTTTAAATTTAGTAAATTCTTGAAAAATATCTCCCACACAATCACAAAAGTCCTAAGACTTAAATTAAAGTGGCTGTAAAAATCGGGGGCAATGCTGACAATTTGATTTAGTCAATAAAAATTCAAATTTCGTCCCCCCAAACCAAAAAAAAAAACTAAATCTGTTGAGCTTTCCCCGGGGAATAATTTGCCATGCCCAAAAAGCTTCCTCCTTTAACGGAGGGCCAATTTTGCAGCTTTTGATCTTTGTCATTGGAAAAAATCTTTCTGACTTTAAAAAAGGGAAAATTGAAAAAAATTTAAAAAAGTATCAAAGTGTTTTTGTGTGGTAAGACTTTTAAAACGATTGTAAAAAAAAGAAGTTTCTACATAGTGGGACAATCCCTTTTGGAAAAAGCAGATGGTTTTTAAATTTGCTAAAGGGAAAGAAACATTTGTTGATAATTTTTTTTTGGAACAGAACTAACAAAACAAAAAAAAAATGAAGGAATGGGCTGCATGAAGATACTGAATTTGGATTTAATTATTTTTTTCTTTATAACGATAAAACATGGTTAAAATTATAACGGAACCTATCGTCACTATGTTTATCTCATTGATCATGCTATTGGTCTTTTAAAATTATATTTTAAAAGAATATTGAAATATAATGAAACCCCTGAAGCATTTGCTAAATTGTAAATAGATAGGGAAAAGATTTTGGGTAATATCAAAAAAAGGGTTAACCTCAGAAAATAAGACAATCATTCTGGAACTCAAAAAGTTTATTTAATAAATTTTCCAACAAAATTTAATGGACCAGATAATCGGTAAATTTTTTTTGAATCTAATATTAATATTTAGAAACTTTCCCCTTTCCCTTATTTTCCCTTTTCCCAGTGACAAAATAATAATTGCAACGATATTACACCCTAATTAGTTTTTCCCGGAGAAGCTACAGGACCAGTTTATATGCGCCCAAAAGTCTTTTGACAGTTATGTTGATGCTTTGTTATCAAAGGGGACAGAAAGAAAAAGCTGCAAACTAACCACAACTAACCAAAACAACAATGTCCGACCATCGACAGGATTGCTTATTATTAAGAAATTAGAAAGGATAACTAAAAACATTGATTTTTTTATATTGTTGGTAAAAAGTCAAAAAAAAAAAGGTTCCGCCGGATTTGATTTAATTAATCGAAAACTCCATTTTCGCTACAAAATGTATATAAAAAATTAGCTTTTCTCAAATTTCACTTACATTTCTTTTTTTCTAAATGTTTAATTTTGTGTCCTTATCACTATAATAACATTAAACTTTCAAATGTTAAAAAAAATATATTTTTACAAGATTCCAACTTAATTCAATGCAGTTTGATTAACCCCAACCAAAATACAAAATTGTATTTTGCTGATAATATCGTCCATACGAAAATAGATAGAGGGAAAATGAGTTTTTATTTTTTTCTTTATAGAAAAGCTTCTTCGAAATCCGCTGGTGTTTTTATTATTTTTTTTTTTGTACGTATTTTCGCTACAAAGCTATAAAATTTCTGTCTGTTAGTTTAGCAACCCCTAGTTTAAACAAATTTCATTCTTCGGCTCTCGGAATAATTTGCCTTGCAAAGTCACATCTCAGAAGTTGGCAAATTTAAGTTAGATCTCCCCCTCCATTTACAAAAATGTCTTCTTTGGTTAAATGTATGTAGTAGCTGCGAGGTTTTTGTTGGAAATACTTCGGAAAGATGTACAACAAGAATTAAGATATGCTCCCCTTAAAAAAGTCAGGCACATTTGTTTAATATACAAAATGTAAAAAAAAAAAATTAAAAAAACATTATTTGAATATATCTAAATCATCAATTAATCGACTTGTGGCCAAGATACAGGCTGCCAAAGTTAAGAGGTGTTTACTGCTAATCTACAAACAATTATAAATATTTACTTCTTGCACATAGCTTGTATAAAAATTTGGTCTTATTTTATTTATATTTTACTACTAGAATAATTTCAAAAGAAAACGATTGTTTAAAGAACTATTGCTCTCAGAAATTATATTTTGATTTTAATATTTAGAAAAATATTTTAGATATCCAGTTTATGTGAAAAAAAATCAACTCTTTAGGTTTAATATATACTCTACCTAATTTGCAAAATTGTTTATTTATTCCAACGAATTGGATTTTAAAATTTTGTGCAAAAACTATTGAACGGATTTTAACGAAATTTGGCACGATGTTTCACTATAGCAAAAAATTTTATTTAGTCGAATACGGAGGGCCTAAGAAAAATCTGAGGGCCAACAAATTACATTTATAATACAATTTTGCAAATGGTAGATTTATTTGTTTTAAGAATAAGAGGAATGATGAGTTATATGATTTTAAAAAAATAAAATTTTTCCAGCATTATGCAAAGGCAAGTATTATTTAAACTGACGAACACAGTTATGTTTATTTAAAAGTAAAAAAGCAATATATTTTATTTTAGGTTTTAACGAAGTTTACAAAAATTATTCTCTGATTTTATTATTGAATGCTTAAAGACAAATTTTAAATTTGTGAATTCCCTTTCTTTTTTTAGGTTCTTGTATACGTTTAAGTAATGATCTGAAAGTTCCATCTATGTATATAGAATTTACTATATTTACAGAGGATTTTACAAATAGTATTTTTTTGATTATTATTTACCTATATATTATCAAAGATAATACTACTACGAATAGATGGTTCATTTAAATGGGGCGTTTTGAATCAGTTCGAAGATATCAATGCTTCCGTAAATCCGAATAAAATTAAGTCGGTAACCCCTGCCCCAGCGAAACAAACCGTGCGACATTGCCAATGTCTGTCGCTTGTACCTTATTCGGAACACGAAATAGCGAAAGCGGACGGCTAAACGGATTGTGTTTTTTCTAGTCGCGTTTCATCACGCCAATAGTAAAGGCCTGCCGGCAACACTGTTTAACTTTCGTTCAAGGATAGCGCGAAAATCTCTCGATGGACATCGGCTCGCGTTAGCCAAAGTCCATTAGGGGTATCAAAAATATAGCATTGAATGGTTCATCTTATCCGTAGTAGTATTATCTTTGATATTATATAGTTTTTTTTATTTCTTAAATAATTTAAGAAAATAAATATTTATAAAATCAAGGGGATAATTGTTCTAAAATATCTAACAAAGATTTTTATTCTGTGGTAATATTTTGATTAGAAAATAGATTTTTTTCATTTTCATAAATGGTTCACTTCAATTAAAATTAAAGTATCTGTTATTTTGTATGTGTGGGTTTTCTAAACATTTTAGTTTTCGATTAAATAAGGTTAAAAAACTAACCAAAATTAGAAAAAGAAATTAACATACTTATTTTTTTTTAATCGCACAAATGCATGTAGCTTCAGCAAAATAACATCTTTTTTTGCATGACACTTCGATTAAAATTAAAGTAACTGTTAGTTTTTATGTGTTGTTTTTTTATAATTTTAGTTAAGGTTAAATAATTAACCAAAATAAGAAAAAAATTTAACATACTTATTTTTTTTCTTTTAATCGCACAAAATGCATATAGCTTTAGCAAAATAATATCTTTTTTTGCATGACACTTCTATTAAAATTAAAGTATTTGTTATATTGTATGTGTAAGTTTTCTAAAAATTTTAGTTTTAGATTAAATAAGGTAAAAAAATTAACCAAAATTAGAAAAAAAAATAACATACTTGAACAATATTTTTTTTCTTTTAATCGCACAAATGCATTTAGCTTCAGCAAAATAAAATCTTGTTTTGCATGAAACTTCAATTAAAATTAAAGTATCTGTTACACTGTGTGTGAAGGTTTTTTATAAATTTTAGTTTCCGATTAAAAAAAGGTTAAAAAATTAACAAAATTGGTAAAAAATTTAACATACTTGATTTTTTTTTCTTTTAATCTCACAAATGCATATAGCTTCAGCAAAATAACATCTTGTTTTGCAAATAACACTTTAATTAAAATTAAAGTATCTGTTAGACTGTATGTGTAGATTTTTTATAAATTTTAGTTTTCGATTAAATAAGGTTATATATTTGACAAAAATTAGTAAAAATTTTAACATACTTAATTTTTTTTCTTTTAATCGCACAAATGCATATAGCTTCAGCAAAATTAAATCTTGTTTTGCATGACGTTTTATCAGCTGCCCCGGTATAGGGTTACTTTTGCCATATTTTACCTCTTTGTCCTCGAAAGGGTCAAACAGCGTGCTTTTTCCAAAAAAGGATTATTTTTGAAGCACTTCCCCCGGCTTTTGTCGAAATATGTTATTTTCGGTCGGTTTTGTTTGGTTTTTTGAAATTGTGCACCTTTAGATTTACCTACTTGTACATAATAAGATGCCATATGGTCAAGATATTTAAGTGCACAGTAAATAAGTGAATTTACAACGCAAAATTTATTTAGTAACAAATTTTTACGTGGTTGTGATTTAATAATAATTTAAATAATGTAAAATTATGATTTTATGTACTTTTAACTTAAATTATTATTTTGTTAAAGTAGCAATTAATTTGTCTTTATGCATAAATTTCAAATTTAAATTAAAAACATGATAGTAGATTTTTTACTTTACATATTCACTTCCTTTTGTTGGTATTCTTTGGGTTACTAAAAATAATTTAAAAAATAGAAAACAAAAAATACTTTTTACAACTTTTCTATGAACCTTTAGCAACAACAAACTTTATGTCTATATGACGTATTATTTTTTAGAAAGATTATTTGCCTTTTCTTTAGAAATAAGAATATGAAAATATATATATATATATATATATATATATATATATATATATATATATATATATATATATATATATATATATATATATATATATATATATATACTTATTTTACATTCTGTAGAAATCAAGATATTCTTGTCTTTCGAATCGACTCATCGAGAAGAGAGAATGTCCTTCTCTCGCTAAAAATATTTTCTTTTTTTTCCCTATCACAATTACAAAGAATATATAATAATATACAAAAGTAAGGTTTTAATTTAATATAAAGTTTAAAAGATCAACTTAAAAAATATATTAAACAAGAAATAAGTAAATATAAATGGGGTACTTTAATATTGCATTTAGAGCTGTCAAAACTTGAAGTAAAATTTTATTTCAATTACTTTTCTGTACTTAAAGTATTTTACTTCAAGTACTTTTTATTAGGAAGTACTTGTACTTGTACTTGATTAATTTATATCAAAATACTTAAACTTTTACTTGATTTGACCAAGTAAATTACTTGAAGTATTTTCTAAGTACTTAAAGTATTACGATGTACTTAAAGTAAAAAAAGTACTTTAGGTAAATAAGAAGTACTTGAAGTAAAAAGAAATCAATCAAGTACGCCAATTTATTCACGTTAGATGATCGCGTTAAAACAAGAAGATCGTCCGACCTTTGCTAACTTTTACCCATTATAGCTCTTAATTTAATTATTAATGACACCAAGAATGGTAAAATTAAAAAAAAAATTAAATACCTTTAATATTATAGTTATTAAAAAAAAAACATTAAAATATTGCATAAATACTTGTTTAAGCATTTTTGGAAAATATTTTTTATTTGTTTTTAACATCACTTAGTAGATGAAATTTTATTTCAAAATCTATATATCAACTTTCTTCTTTTAAAGCTCCCCTACAAGCTTTTTTTTTTTAATACGGAACCAACTTTTTTAATTAAAACTTATAATATTTAAAGGCATATGACTTAAGGGTACGTACATTGGTTTAACATACGTTTGTTGTTAGAGAAATAAGAAAAAATATGATTTATTGAAAGAGTAAAACTGCATAAAATATTGGGTTAATCACTGGTTTTGGGTGGTCATAAGGTTTCAAATTATAAAAAAAAATACATTCGGATCAAATTAAAAAATTGTATTGGACTTCCAAACCCGAAGAATTTTCCAAAAAAATAACTTTGCCAAAAATCTTAATACATACATCACAATAACAGATTTTACAGGTAAGATAAATCGTTAAATTATCAAAGTATACATTTTTTTTGTACTAACACATTTAACTTGATGCTATTAAAATTACTTTCAGTACTTTTAATTACTTCAGTTACTTTGGTTTTCTTCAAGTACTTTGTTTTACTTCAAGTACTTCATTTTACTTTAAGTATTTTGTTTTACTTTAAGTACTTTGTTTTACTTCAAGTAATATACTTGGGTGATACTTCAAGTACTTTTTGAATTTACTTGAAAAAGCAAGTACATTTTAACCAGTACTTGTAATTTTTAAAAAACCATAAACTTGGTTCTTGTACTTGAAATACTATTTAAGAGTACTTTGACAGCTCTGATTGCATTCTTTGGAGACAGCACATATTTAACATCAAACCACCAGTACCATATTTTAGAAAAAGGTGAATAAAACCTAAAAAAAAAAGAATCAGTAAAAAAGTTAGCTTTTCTCTGATTTCTATATAAAAAAAATGTTAAAAGTAGCCATTTTTTTAGAGTGAAAAAATTTATTTTTATTTTAATTTAATCGCGATACTGTCAAACTTTTGTAAAGAATGGAAAAACAAACAAAATGGTTTTTTCGCTTATTCTTGTTGGTGCATTTTTCGCAGAGAAACGTTGGAAGAACCACTAATATTGACAATTTTTTAAAAACATTATAACTTGAATCCTTTTATAGTTGAAAAGCTTATCTTCGGAAAAATAAATATTTAAAACATGTTGTTTAAACGGAGTAAAGGCAGATGGTGTCCGATGTGTGTTTTTTTTTCGGAATCGCAATTTAAATAATTTGCAGTGATATTTTGGACGACTCAGCGTATTAACTCTAATTGTCCGATTTGAATGTAGTTAACGGATTATTAAACTTCATATTTTATTCTATCACTTACACATCTTCGATATTTATATACATTTGGCGAAAAGTGTGAAAAACAGCTTCGAACATTGTGCATCGTGCGCTATTTCGCTCTTGGGGCAGAGTAGTGGGGGAGCGAAGCAGGCTAGGTAAAATGTACCGCGCCGGGGTTTTGGATTTCTACGGCTTACTTTAAACCCCCACTACTCTACTTTAAGAGCTAAATCGCTTGTTCACGGTAATGTTTGAAGCTGTGTTTCACAGTTTTTGCCAAATGTTATAAAATAAAATTTGAAGTTTAACAATAAGCTCGCTACATTCTAAAAATTACAGTTAATCCCCTGAATTATTCAAAATATCACTACAACATTATTGCGTTTAAACAACGTCTTATTAATAGTAATTTTCCCAAAGATCAGCTTTCCAACTTTAAAATGATCCAAGTTACCAATTTTTTTAAAAAGTTGTCAATTTAAGCGGTTTTCCTGACTTTTTTTGCAAAAAATGCAAATAAGAACTAGCAAAAACCATTTTGTTTGTTTCTCGATTCTTTACCAAAGCCCTATTGGCAGTATCAGTATTACAATTAAAATAAATTTTTTACTCTAGAAGAAAAAATTGCTACTTTTTCATATTAAAACAGAAAAAAAGCAAACCCTTGTACGAAATTTATCAGTTGTCAGTACCGTAGTTATATTATTATTATTATTTATTGACAAAATTAATCAAATAAATAAAGTACAACAAAACAATTTTATAACAAATTTTCAACTTATATACTTTATTTGATTATTTTTAATATATTAAGACTAAAAAAATGTATAAATTATGAATAAAATATAAATTTATCCTAATATCTACAGCGAGAATGTAACTCTTTGAATGTTTTGCAATATTTAAGCTACAGATAAATTCGTATTTTATAAATTGGGGGCAGCACTAGTCCTTTTTCTAGTTGCATATTATTTAATTTAATAAAGTATAAATGTTACATTTTAGAAGGCCTGCTATGCACAGTATTTTTGTAACTACGACTTTGTTGTTGAGAAAATTTATTTTAACTTTAATCAACCGCAAACAAAGATGTATAGTTAATTTAAATTCCACTTCTTTAAGTAAATACAAACAGTTGTTTTATGTAAATCATATAGTAGGCTAATATTTTCATATAAAAAAATATAGAGTTTGAGACAAATTCCAGCACAAAATTGGTATTTTAAAGAAAGACAATTCTCTATTCAAAAAACTTTAAACCCACAATTTTGCACTTTAATTTTATACAACTTCCGGGGAATAACTACCGAAAACCCCGTTTTCGTTGGGGGGTATTCCATACTCCCCAAGTTCCCCGGTGTGAGAGGGCGCAAATGTTAAGCCGTGCCAAGAACGCGATCATACCTAAATACGATCCTGCTAAGACATTAGAGGAAAAATTTTTTTTTTTAATACAAAAATTTTTAGGCGCAAAGTTGTGTATATTTTCTAAACATATTTGCATTATAGCATAATTCAAATTCAGTAAAATGTGGCAAAACAAACAGAAACTTGCAAAAGTATTCTTACACACTTGTGCTTCTCTTTAAAATTTAAAAAAGTAATTTATTTGCAAATCGTCGAAGAAAAATTTAAACATTTTTTTCTTTAATCGTTTGGTAGCAGAAAAACGTTGTTTTTAAAACTGCAAAATTTTTATATTTACTAATTTTTACAAAATGATATGTAACGAAATTTCATTACCTCTTAGATTGCGGGTCAAAATTACATTAATTGCGTTTTTAATAAAATAGTTTATTTATTTGATAATTAAAAGGGGTTTAAAATAGAATAAGGTTCAGACGTATAATTATTACCTGTCACCCACAAGTAACACAGATTTAGACTAATGTTAACGATTCAGATATCATGTAGTAAAACAATGACGATATTTCTGACGTCGCTACGTTTTCCCCTATTACCATTTTAATTACAAGCTTAGGGACTCGATTTTTATTGGATAAGAGCTTGGTCATTTTAAGCAAAGTTAAAAAAGTTAGTTCCTGTATCTGCAAAGCTATAAACTGCGTTTTTTTCTCTAGAAAATGAAATATTAAAAAAATATTTTTGCCAACTCTTATACCAGTTGTCCCTCTGAGCTGACTTTATAAATTGTTTAGAGGCATTAAACCATTAGTAAGTTACATAAAATGTGTGGTAAAAAAATTCTTATATTCTGTGTATCCAATAGATAAATAAAAATTAATCAATAAGTTCGTCACACAGAATTACCTCTTTGAGGTCAAAACAGTTGCTAAGTTAGTCGTAGCATTTAAAATAACATCAGTAAATTTCAGCTTTTCTGCCATCAAACCTTCTACACCTATTTATAAGCGAAATCCCAATATACAGAAATAAGCTGGAGGTTACACTGTTTTTTTCCTAAACGGACTTACTTTGCTTAAACTAATTACCAGTACTTAGGCATCAGCCTTCGTGGACTGTCCCAAGATAAAAAAAAAGCTCTACCCTTCACTGGGTATCCGATTCTATATCCGATGTATTCCTGACCCCAAAAAGGTCATTTATCCAAGGCCGTATCTAAGATTTTTTAAAAATGTTATCCAAAAAGTGAGAAATGAGATCCAGATGCTAATGGCCCCAAGGGGAACACAAAATTTTCATTTTGGAATTTGCGAAAAAAGTTTCCTTTTTTTGGGGAACCTAAGTTTCAAAAGCAAATCGTCTATTTATATTTTTTTCGAGAATTTGATTAAATTTTACCGTCAAATACCAAATTTCGCAAACATATCTGCATTTGTTGCGATATTTCAGGCATCTGAAATATTTGCATAAAAAAATTGTTGAGTGAAACAAGTTTAACTGGCTATGGTTTTTAGAGAAACAGAAACCCAATTTTGCAAAATTTGTGATTTGATGATTAAATTTGATCAAATTCAGGAAAAAATACAAAGAAAAGATTCGCTTTTGGAACTTAGATTTTGGGAAAAGGGATTCCTAAAGAATCAAATTTTTTCAAAAATTTTCTTTACCAAAGTGTTTCCTTTAAGGCCAAAAGCATTTGGTATGTATTTGGTGTGGGGCCAAATAAAAAAAATGAAAATCCTTGATACGGCCTTGCATTCATCCGCATATGGGAACAGGGCGAAGAAACGTGAAGAGCACTTTTACGGCACTATTAAATGGGACTTAAAAAATATGATTTTCCACCCATATAGCAGTCAATTTTTGGGAAATTTTTGCAGCTTTTAAAAGGCGTGTTAAGATCCTATTTTTTAAATATCTTATCTCCCAATCTGAATGTTATAAATATCTATGCAGGGTCTAAATATAAAACAAACTAGTAGGTTGAGACAAAAAATATACTTTTACAATACCATTTTAATAAAGACCTTTTGTTGAAAAGTGACCAAGTTTTTTTACACTTACAATTTTAATGACTTTTATTAATCATTGACCTAAAACATAGAAGTAATCTAGTAATACGTACATTACGAAATGAATCAGCTATCATTTATTTTTGTATTAATAACATATTTTTGTTATTATTTTCTAACAAAATAATATTAAAATAAACATTTCCCCAGACAAAAAAATTGTTATGAATCAAAAAAGATAAAATAATTTGTATCCAATATAATACCTATTTTAGACTCATAAAACAGAATATATCATAATATTAGCTTAATAATTTAATAAAATGTCACTTTATATTATTCGCTAATTTAATACAGCAGTTTTAAGATGTTGTTAAAATATAAATATAAAAATATATAAATATACCAACAATGGTAGGTATTTAAAAATGTTAAGTAAAACTCTAGTGACAGAAAAAGACCTTGCTGTGGCAAATTTATTAGAATGACTTAAAACCATGCTTGGTTATGCTTAATGTTTTAAATTTCCCAAATAATTTTTAATACCACAATAAAACTAGGGACAATACGATTTGTCTTTTTAAAAAGCTTAACGGGCATGACTAAAAAATTATTTTGGACGAAAAGCAAATCTGCTAAACAATCTTCCTTGATGTTGCTTAGACTTTTGATAAGAAGAAGAAAATGCCAAGTATGATATCAGCGAAACATATGTAAAATTCTGGATGGAATATAAATAATTTACTTTTAAAATGAAGACAACTCGTATTTTCCTAATAAATATACAAGATAAAAAATATAATATATTCGAAAAAGGTTGGTCTTACCCATCAACGAGCCGTGGTGTACCTGTTCCTCTTTCCAGGGCTTCTTTTTGACAGAACTGGCATGAATAAATTATCTTCTTGCAACTTTTGATTAGTTTTAATAAAAAGAAAATCATATTTATTTTAAGTAACAACAAAATTAATTTAATTATATAGGCTGTCTTGACACAACATCAGGAAACTTAAGGTAGTGATTCTACATTGAAAAAAAATGCTAGTAAGTTATGTGAGAAAATGTCATAATCTTCACCATTACCAAGATACAGGGATGTAAAATAAAAATTTTTGTTTTATTTTTTTGGCATATTTATTTTATTCTTTTACCGATTAAGTTGATATTTAGTATAAGAAACAAGTTTGGTTGACTTTACAATTCTAAGAACAAATTGGTTATTTTTTATTCCGGTAGAGGGCACTTTACCTGAAACATAACATTAATTTCGTTTATAACTTTTCTATTTTAACAGATATCTTCAAACAGAGTATAACATGTTAGAGGTAATTATAAACTTGAAAAATAATGTTTTTCAGAGTAATGTCGAAAATCTTTACCGTTCAGCCAGAAAATCTACTTCTAAGTTTGTATGCATTTAAAATCAGTTACATACATAATTTAACTTTACCCGCAATCATGTCGCCTTGCTTGAAATTAACATTATCAAGGGTCTGTTGTTATACCAAATATCAACTTAATAGCTTAAAAAATAAAATTAATATGCCAAAAAAATTAAACAAAAAATTATATTTTACATCCCTGGATCTTGGGAATGGTGGAAATTTCGACATTTTCACACATAACTTACTAGCATTTTTTTTCAATGTAGAATCACTATCTTAAGTTTCCTAGTGTTGTTTCCGGACACCTGTATATTTTCTTTTTATTAATATTTATTAAAAGTATTATTAAACTCTAGAATTTAACTGTATTTTACAGAAAATATACACAACATGGCTATTCCAGTTTTTTTTAATATGAGAAAAGCCAACAAATATATAATAATATATAAATATAAATAGGACCCTGTTGAATCCTTATTAAATGACTCTCTTTATTAGTCTCTTAAAATTAAAAAAATAATAATAGACATTTATTTCCACAGAAATTTACAATAACATATTTTACTACGATTCACTATCATGAAACAAATTAAGCTGGAGCCAACAACAAGTTTATTTCTAAAAAAACCCAATTTTTTATTACTGCAATAAATTAAATAACTTGAAATATTGCGAAATGCGTTACACATATTTTTCATTATTGTATTTATATTATGACTTATGCTGATATCTTTATGTTTTATTGATAATTTATTTTTTAATATTTCCTCCTAATTTTAAACAACACTAAATTTAACCAATAAACAATTTTTTGAAGCAATATCATTCAAATTTGTTTTTGATTTTGTGTCACGACATTGACCGTTCTTACGTAAATGTTATTTTATTTTTCTTATTTCTTTAAGTAAAAACGTAGTTAGTGGGAAAATAAACCAGAGCAGGGCTTCAGTATGCTTTGTGCTTGTAAATATTCTTAAAAAGCACAGGAACCAACACCCTTTCTAAGGGGGTTTTCTCGTCTTCGCACACTCGCGTTTCGTACACTTCAGAAATTTACCTGAAATACTCGTATTTTCGTTTCGCACACTAAATTATTTAATCAATTTTATGCTTCTCGTTTCGTACACCGACTATTTTTAATAACTTCTATGTAGGGATAATTTAGACAAATTCAAAAGCCCTTAGCTCTGGTCAGTCATGGTTAGTTTTAGTTAGTTAAAGCACCTTTTTATTTTCCCCAATTATATTTTAGACGTGATAAATACAATATATTAAAATTTTTTTCAATTTTGTTAATAACTTCTACGTAGGGATAATTTAGAAAAATTCAAATGCTCTTGGTTCTGGTCGGTCATGGTTAGTTCTGGTTAGTTCTGGTTAGTTAAAGTGGCTTTTAATTTTTTTAAATTTAAAAGCTCTTAGCTCTGGTCGGTCATGGTTAGTTCTGGTTAGTTTAAGCGGCTTTTTATTTTTTACCATATTAAAAATTACCAGGTTCACAAAAAAAAATAAATGGTGTGTGCTAGTGTGTCGAACTAAGATTTTCTGGCGTATTTTTTTTCACTGAACACGAATATGAAGTTAAAATTTGGGGTTAAAACGCAAGAAATCGAGAAAAACCCAAAAAACCTGCTAACACTGAATGTATGGACTACGACTACATATATAAACTATAAGAGATACAAAAAAATTCATAGAACAAAAAATGGAGCTTTTTAAAGTATCTCTTAAAATGTTATATATGTATTTTTGATAAGATAAATATTAAAGGAGATATAAACAAAAATGTAATTTTAACAAAAAATTTCAGTCCAAGATAGGAAAAATAATATATTTTTTATTAATGTATTTTTTTTTTAATACAAATCTTTTATTTTATTTATTTAAATCCCAAATCACTTAAAATTTGCAGAAAAAATCCGAAAAATAAAAAAAATTAAAAATCCTAACAATTCGGTTTTTTGATTATAACTCGGAAAATAATGCATTTAAACAAAAAGGTTATATTACTTAAATTAAAAATCTTGTTAAAATACAAAGCTCATGTTCCATAACTTTTCGTGTATCTTTTATAGTTTTTAAGATATTGACGTTTAAAATTTAAAAAAAAATCGTTAATATCTGAAATGACGCATTTTCTTGATTATTTGCTCCTTGATCCCCAATTTTAACTTTAGATTCATGTTCAGCGGAAAAAAATTCTAGTCCGACACCCAGCACACCTAACTTTTTTTTGTGGGCCTTTTAATTATACTATTAAATTATCCTAACCATTGACAAAAAGGTCTTTGGTTTGGGAGTAGAGGATTGCCCATATAAAACCGTGTTATTTCGAAAAAACTGATAACATAAAATAAATAGTAAACGATAAATCCATACAGTTCCGTATCTGGACCAAAATGTTTGGGGTTGGGCCAGTGGCATTTGAAAAATTTAAAGGAATTAAAAAAAACTTTAATTTATAAATGGGTTTTACAAAAAGAAAATATCAGGTTAAACAAAAAACACATTAAACAACGTTAAAATTTTAAAAAAATAATAATTATAATAACAACTGAATATTTCTTTGCTTTTCCCTCCAAAACGATTTAAACTTCCGCAGTATCAGTTTTAATATTTTTTATGTACGCTTAAAAGAAGTCCGGATAGCCGCACCTTGACCATTTGGGAATTGCGCAAATAGTCTTTTAAACGTCCTAGTGATGAAAATGATCGTTTCGATGTGGCAAAAAATTCAACAATGTATGAATATTAGGAAACAAAGATGCTGATAATGCATCAAGAGCCTTTTTGGGCCATTCTGCTTAAGGCAACTCAATCCATTTTAGTTTACATTCCACAACTGTCATTCTGCAGATAACGTATCTAGGTCCAAAAATTCCTCATATAACAAGTCATCTATTTTTACTCTGTTTGCTTCGCACATATTTGGCACTAGACAATATAACGATGAAAGTGATTTTTCGTAATTTGCAAATTTTGCAGATAGCTCTACGATAAAGTGATCAAAAAAAAAGGAATAGCAATTGTGATTCGAAAATATTCTTCTACATTCTAAGTATTTTTATGCATTCTTCGTCATCTACAGACTTTTTAATAGCTTCGGAATTTTTAAAAATATTTTTAAATTCTTGATCTATATTCAGTCTAATAGTCCTTACCTTACTAATAACAGTATTCACATGCTCAACAGCTCTAAAGAGATCAAAATCCACAGTCTGTAGAATTCTGTATAACGGTGGAGTAAAGCAACGGATGGACGCTGTTAACATATTGATGATAAACTCACTCCTCATAATAGCTCGAAGGTACTTGTTTTAATTCTTCTAATGTTTCAACCATTGGTTTAAAAACTTTAGTAAACCTTATTAGCCCATCATGATTTTCCACCCACCGAGTTTCACACATGTTAAATTAGTCCATTTACTATTTGGAACATGTTCGTTAATTTTATTTTTTAATATCTCAGTGCGCATAGCTGATATTTTTATAAAATTTACAATAGATTTTACTGTTTGGATACAATTTCTGATCAATATTGTGAATTATATTCTAATTCCTAAGCAATACTCTGGGAACCCCCTATTTTTAAAGTCACAGAGCAGCGTTGCAAGGTTGTTAAATATCGAGCTTGATCTTGAGTATAGACGCACCTAAAACGTTTCCCGCAGATCTTGACGGATTTTTTACGATTTCAAGCTACTCAAGGTTCATGTATCGTTGATTTTTTTATGTATAAAAAATGGTTTTGCAGTTTAAAAATTTCTTTTTTGACCAATAAAGTGATTCAGATACTTTTTTTGTATTGTTGACCGTGACTAAGTAAAATATATATTGTTCAGAAAATATTTAAAAAAGAGATATAGTTACAAGGGGTTTTTATTTTATTTTACCTTATAAGATTTTCCAGATTTTCGGGGGGGGGTTGAACCCCCAAAACCCCCCCTCAGATACGGCCCTGAATCCATAAACCTTCTGTAACAACTTGGTTACACATAAGCTTTAGCAGTAAAGAAAGACAAACATAATAAAAATATGTAATAGGGTAATAACTATAATTCAAATTTAAAAATAAAAGAAAAAATAAAGTAAAAACAAACTTTCTAGCTCATTTTATTTAAGACTTCTTCTGGTCTATTTCAACTCCATAATAAATATTTAGTAAAGATAATGAAGTTTATCCTTTTTCACTGGTGCTCTTCCGCAAATGGGTCTTTAGGCGTCTTAGCGAAGAGTAACTTCTCTCCGGAGTAACTGCTGAAACTGAAATATCGCAGAATAACTTTAATGTAGTATAACTGCTTGGAAATAATTCTTTTTAGCAGTTTATTAAAATATTTATAACCAGCGACCAACATTAATTTGAAAAAAAATATGTCGGTTTTGGAGGAGTTGCTTCCCGGTAGCCCCCTCTCCCTCTCTATGATCATAACATTTTTGATACTCACAATTATGACAGCTTTTACCAAAAGTTTAAATTTTGTCAAAAAAATGTAGTCATTATGGATAAGACAAAATAATTTTTAAACATATTATAATCCGATTGATTAGTTTAAATTATTTGCTTATAAACAGTACCTACCACTGTAAATCAACTTATAAGTAAATAATAAAATAATACTTTTAAAAAACCTGGTCTTGTGATTCAACGGAACTTTTCCAAATAGCAGAATAACTATAAAAACATTAGTCTTATCAAGAGTTTAAATAAACAAAAATTATTTTAGCTATTATTTTAAAATAAGTAATTACATATTTGATAGCGTCATTTAAAAAATATAGTTCCAGATAACTGTCTGCCGTAAAGAAAAAAGATTTTTATTAAAAAAGGATGGTTTTTGTCATCGACGCTTTTTTTTTAATCGCTTAAAAGAAAAGAAGTGTGTTCTCATTTCGACTTATTACATTTTCTTGCGTTGTATTTAATTTCGATTAAAATTGGTTTACTAAAATCAGAAATGATACCCATAATTATCTGGTCAAGTTAGCCCAAAAAATAAGGTACCGTTGTATTAATTTCCGAAAAGTTCAAAATTTACATGAACGTTATGCTGTTGTTGGTGAATATGTTGATCTGTTGGTATTACTTTCCACTCAAACTCAAATTGAAAACATCATTTATTTTTTAAAACCAGGCAGGGCTCAACAACCATCGCAAATATTTTCAAATTCAAGTTTATCAGCTTATCCTAAATGTAAATATCACTTTTTTTACATGCTATGGCTAGCTGTGATTTAACCTCTGCAATGTTCCGGAGGGGTTAAACAACAGCTTTTTAAGTTATTTAAAAAACAGGACTTAGTTACATCTACTAAAGTTTTTAAAATATTAACTCTACTCCAGAACCTATAATTACCCACGGAATTCGGTTTCTTCTTACAACATATGGTGATCCAAAAAGTTATGCAGATAAGTTACGTTACTTATCTTTTGCAAAAATTACTTGCAATAAAAAACGTGTGCAATTAGCTTGCCTTCCTCTAACCTCAGAATTTGCTCAACGTTTTATCGGGTATATTTTCAGGTTCAAGTGTGGGGGTAATCAACTGAACCAGTAGAATGGGGTTGGAAGCTAATTGATAATGTATTGAAACCAATCCAACACTACTTCCACTTGCACCAGAGAAGCTCCAATACTATTTTTTTCAACTGCAAAAAGGGGTGTAATTCGAAATGCGACTGCAAAAAAATTGGTTTATTTTATTTACAAGCATGCACCAGTGGTCAAGGTCAGTCGTGTTCAAATGTTGTTGAACAGAAAATGATCCTTACATCAACGACAAAACAACTGATGTATCGCCGTTTGAACAATTTACATCAACTCGGGAAGAAGAAGATGGAGAAAGAGAACGAAGAAGAAGAGGAAAAAAATATATTGAATGAGAAAACCTTTTATTCTACTAGGATTTAATAAAATAGACTGAGTAGGCCTACTGGAAAAACCACGTTAAAAAAACGCGTCAAGTACACTGCCTCAAAGGTGGCGTAGAAATGGGTGCATAGTATAGGGAATAAAACTTTAGTAAATTTTAGAATTACTTTTTCTCAGAAATGGTAATTTTTAGGAAAAAAAACGTAAAAACAATTTTTGTAGACAACTGCATGATCCACAATTTTTGTTTTAACTATTTTTATCATAAAACTGACCGTTTCGCTAAAAAATTTAAAAAACCCATTTTCGCAAACTTTGACTTCGTAATTTTTTTTTTGCATACATGGAATCGATGGGGGCCTTTTTTAATTTCATTATAATGGTAACCCCAACGTTTATGTAAATTTTCATCTTCTTGAGAATTTATGCAGGGTGAATGTCTATTTTGACCGGATAAATAATATGACCGACTAAAAATTCTCCCTTGTCAGAGATCTTTGAAAACTCACAATCAAATTTAAATTCAATATTAGTTTCAGAGTCGGTATCAATGTGTTTTTAGCCTACCTAAACCTATAAGGTTTGTTCCAACCCGCAAATAATCGTTTTTTTAAGCCCAGTCAAATAAACCTGTTCCAACGGATGGATAACGCTGTATTACACGATCCATTACTGTTCCAACCAAACTTGTAATCTCATGGAAAACAAGAAGCATTTAATACAGAAAGTGTGCCAACTTCGTCGTTTTTGTACTGACATAAAACCATGCAAAGTCGACACATGCGCGTTTGGTCGATTCTAAAGCTGGGTTTCCACTGCGTGAAAATACCTCGCGCAACCGTTTCGCGAGGAGTACTCGCGAAATCCTGTCTCGAGCAACCTATTTTTACAAAGCGATACGATTCGCAACATGAGGCGAACAAGTTGAGCATCAGTTTGCGCCAGACGAGGCAAATAAGCCTCCGGTTCCATTTGAAGGTTCAAGTATACGCATGAAACATTGTATAAAAAAACAAAAGCCTTTTTAAAAGTCATCCAGATTTGTATATTTTGCAATCAGACAAGGGTGGTTGTACTGTTGCAATGATAAGGCTGATTATATTTCTAAAACTGAAACCTTTTGCAAGATGTTTCCAACTTACATAGAATTAAAAAGACCCAACAACATCAGTTCAAACATCATATAACTATTTGAAAAACTCTTAAAGAAAATGGGGAAATAAGTGAGCTTGATGCAAAAACTTAGATCACAATTCGTCCTTTCCAAAGTTATATTGTTTGCCAAAATTCATAAACCAAATATTCCACTACGTCCAATAGTTAGCTCTGTTAATTGTACTAATATAATATTTAAGATTTTTGGAAATATATTAAAGGCGACTTTTGAGAATACTACAGATTATAACATAAGGACACCTTCTCCTTCGTTAATATTATTTCTAACTTTAAATTACCACCAACTATGTTTGATATCTCTGGATGTTGTTTTTGTTTACTAATATTCCGTTAAATCTCGTTACTGAAATTTTAGAACAGAAATGGGAAAAAGTTGAAAGGTACACCACCATAACAAAAAATAATTTTTAAAGTTAATTAACTTTATTTTTAGTATCCTTTTGTTTTAACAATCGATTTTATCGACAAATATTTGAACACCAATGGGATCCCCAATAAGTCCCATTTTAGCAACTATTATATTGGATTATTTACTGGATAATGTCATTCCAAGGTTGCTTTTAGAATCCCATTTATTTACAAGTATGTTGACGACATAATTGCCTGTTCCAGTAACTGTATTGAAATAACATTAAATATATTTAATTTTTTAACCAAAATATACAATTTATTATTGAACCTGAAAATCAATGTAGTGTACCTTTTCTGGACACTAGAGTTATAAAACGACGGAAAATACGGTTATCTTGGATTGGTATCAAAAAGACAGCTTCGGGTAGATTTTTAAATTCATTTCAAACCACCCCACCAATCAAAAGTATAATACTGTCATTGCTATGAAGAACAGAGTAACAATATTAGTCACGAAAGCCTTTTACAAACGAATCTAAAAAATCTATTTGATATCTTTGTCAATAATGTTATCCGAAACATACTTTAAAAAAATTAATATCGTTCCAACCTTTATGATAGTCCAACAGAAGACTCAATGAACATAAAATTTAAAAATTCCTTACATCAGAAATTTATCACACTCAATTATATCGATATTTAAAGAATTTAGAAATCAAAATAGCCAAATATAATGTTAAGAAAAATTTGATTTATTCACAAAAGTTAAAGATAAAACACCCTTATTGTATAATAACAACGTAATTTATGAGCTGTCATGTTTGGGTTGTGAGGTTTGCTATGTTGGACAAACATCACAATGGTTAAACAAACGAATAACGCAACATAAAAGCGACTGTCGTTTGGGAAAAACTCTTGTGCTTAGTGGAACATTATCAAACAACAGGGCACCACTTTGATTATTCTAATGTTAAAATTTAGAACATGAAAGTAACTACAAGACAGATTATTCCTGAAATGTACCATATAAAGAGAAATAATAAATGTATTAATTTTAAATCAGATACTAGTCAGCTTAGCAATATTTATTGCAATATTTTAAGATCAATTAATTCAGGTTTTAGCTCATACTGTATATATAGAGTTTATTACCAATTTTAGTCATGGATATTTTGATTGTTTTTTGATATATTTTATTATTTTTGGTGTTTCTAGTCCCTTTTTTTATCGACTAGATTAAGATTGTTTACCATATTTTTATTGGCATTCCTCATCTGAAAGGTTAGGTGTAGCATTGTTATGTTTTTTAAATTTAATAATCTAAGTTTAAAGTACCATTCTAATTTTAAGACTATTTAAAATGTTACTTATAGGTCCTTTTTAGCTACTCCTGATGAAGTTAATAAATAGTTGACGAAATATTGGGATAAAAAACAAATGAGTTTTTATTAGTCACAGACCTGATACCTGATATAAATACACCTTTTTATATATAGTACGGTCGATAACAGTCAATTTATATATATATATATATATATATATATATATATATATATATATATATATATATATATATATATATATATATATATATATATATATATATATATATATATTATATATATATAGAGATGAAAATGTTAAGCGTCCTGATAGGAATATAACACCCAGATAAAGGAGGCACCTAATGTTGTTTTTTTAATTAAATTAACTTTTAATTTGATTTTAGTTAAAGTTACAATATATTGTATAGGTACAGTTATTGGACAAAAGAATTAAATAAAATATCCGTGCCACCAAGTTACCCCCCATTGCATCGAGGCACATGTGTATTAATTTGTTTGATTCAATAAATAGAACATTTTGAATTAATTTTTAGATGGATCGAAGCTGGTATACTTACTTGTACCAAAAAATATTGTTATTAAAGGTAAATTTTAATCCAAAATCACTTTTGTTATATCGTCTTTATAACTTATTTTATTAAAAGGTGTATATAACTTTTTTATAGAGCTTACTAAAAGGCATATTTTTTATTACATTTTTTCGTAACTCTTTTAGTTTTGAGATATTTGCGTTTTTATTTTAAATTTGTTTTTAATAATTTTCATTTTATATTTTTTTCCTTAATTAAATCAATAGCTTTTCGATTTATAAAGAAAACTTATTTTTACATTTTTAAGGTAAAAAATGCAATTTGAATGTGAGCTACGGCAGCAGTGCGTTTAATTGACTATAGTTCATAGTAATATAATATAAAAAAATGTTTCTTCGTTCTTTATTGGCTTGGTTTTTGGGGGTCTCCTGACTATTTTAAAAGTGGTTTTAATAAAAAAAGAAACAACGCGACAATTTTTATTTACGCCCAAAAAACAAAAAATCCCCAAAAACCGGGGTTAAATTTTGGGTCAAAAACCTTTTTTCAATTTTAAATTAAAAATTAAAATTTAAATTAAAATTTTTGATCGAGGGAATCATAGACCTACATCATTACAAAAATGTAAAAAACTCTAGAAAAATTTTTGTTTTTTTAATTAAATTAAACCTTAAAATAGGAAAAATTTGATATAAAGTAACTTTAAAAAAAGGAAAAAAAAACTTCATAATTATTTAATAAATTAAAAGATATAATGATGGATATTCAGTCAAAGTCATAAAAATTTTGAGTAAATAACGCCATTATATGTGGCAAAATATTATATTTATCCATGACTCTCCAAAATTTTAACAAAATTAGTATATCAGAGACCCCCCAATCCAACAATTGGGACCCAAAACCCTTTTTGGGGTTGGAAAATTGATTAGGCCGAATTTTTAAAGTGGTATTTTTGTTTTTTTAGGTATTTGCGTCCATGTAAAAATTTAAGGTTAGACGCTAAAAACCCTTTTTTTAAAATTTTAACAATGATTGTGTAAAGCCGATTTAGTGCATTGGTCTAAAGAAGATCACTGACTTTAAATTGTGCTAGTCAACAATTTGTAATTCAACAAAAAATAAATTTTTATAAGATTCTGTTAAAAAACGTACAACGTTAAAAAAAAAGATTTTTTTTTTTTTTAGTTTTAAATTTTAAATTTTTTTTGTCCTCGACCGTTCGGATTAACGGATTTTCGGATAAGGAGTTCGTTAGCGGGACTTTTTATATTTTTTTTAAAAAAAAAAGAATATAAATTTTTAAGGTTTAAATTAAAATTAAAAAAGTTTTTTGAAGATTTTTGACCAGCTTTTTTTATTCAGAAATTTTAAATAGACTGAGATCAAGGTGGACTTATTGTTTTTTTTAAAAAAAGTATATAAACAGAAATATTAAAAACTTAATTACTAGAATTTAAAACAAAATTATATTATTTAGTAAACTTTTTAAAAAAAAAATATGATGTCATGGATAAATTTTACTGAAAGGGAAGCCAAATTAAACCTACTTAAAACACTACATATAAAAAAATATTTAAAAACGTAAAACAAAACGGGTTTTTTAATTTTCCCCCCAAAGTTAACAGATTTACGTAATTCATTGGGGTTAGAAAGTTTTTGGGAAAATAGTTTTTTTTATTGGACATTTAAGGCCGCCCTTAATATTCCTTAAAAAAAAACAATTTAAATATGTTTTAATTTTTAACCCCTTTTTTCGTTTTATTACATTATTTTTCCTAAAGGTTTTAAAAAACAGTTTTAATTATTAAAGAATTGAAAAAAAACACAAACGACAAAAAAAGTTTTTCCTTTTTATAATAGTGCGGAAATGAACCATTTTTTTTTCAATTTTTTAAAAAAGATAGAATGACTAAAATTTTTTAAAAAGGGGAAAGTCCAAAATTTAAAAATGATCATGCCGAAAAAGGTTTTTTCCAAACCATCTGGGGGGATTTTTTTTTAAAATTTTACCAGGAATCGAAAAAAAAAAGATTTCTAAGAAAAAATTTAAAAGGTTTTTTTTGTAAATTTTTTTTCCCCGTTTTGGTGGGGCGTGGGGGAAAAAATTTTTTTTTTTCGTGAAAAAAAAAAAAAAAAATTGGTTTTTTAAAGGGGAAAAAAAAAGGTTTTTTAAAAAATTTATTAAACAAAAAATTTTAAAGTTTCAAAAAAAAAAAAATCTACGTATATTTCGAGGAAAAAAAAATAATTTTTAAAGATTTAAAAAATTTTTTTTTTTTATATCATAAAATTGGGGGTTTTTGATTAAAATAGAACCAAATTTTTTGGGGAAAAATTTTAAAAACTCCCAACTACCACCAAATTTAAAAAAGAGTCCCCCTTTTTTTTAATTTTTTTTCAGATCAAAAAACTTTTAAAAATTTTAAGATTTAAATTGAAATTTTTTAAAAAAGGAGCTGCAAATCAAATTTCAAATTTTAATAAAAACCCAATTTTTTCAAAAAAACTAAAAAATAAGGGGAAATACGAAAAAATTACCCCAGTATTAAATTAGTTTTTTAAATTTAAACATTTTATTATTTTTAAAATTTTTTTAAAAAAAATTAAAAGGGGGTATAAATTTAAAAACGTTTGGGAGCACAACCTTGTTTGCCCTTTTAAAATACCTTTGAAATTCTAAAATTTAAAATATAGAACCGAGAGCTTTGAAAAAAAAAACAAAAAAAAGTTTTTTAAAGAACTTTTATCAAAAAAAAGAAGGAGTTAGAAAAAAACCAAGTTTGGGGGATTTTAAAAAATTGATGATTTTTGAAAAAACCCCCTTCTGTATATTTGGGGTTTTTTAAAAGGGGGAATTTTTGGGGTTAAAAAAAACAAAAAATTAAATTTTTAATTTTTTTTAAAAAAATTTTAATATTTTAATTTTTATAAAATTTTTTAATAAATAAAATTATTTAAAAAATTTTAAAATTTTAAAATAAAATTTTTTTTATTAAAAATTAAAAAAATTTAATTTTAATTAAATTTTATAAAAAAGAAAAAAAAAAAATAAATTAATTTTAAAAAAAATTTTTATTTTAAAAACCTTACAAATTTAAAATTTTTAAGATTAAAATTTAAATTTATAATTAAATTTAATATTTTTATTTTTTTATAATTTTTTTTTATAAATATAAAAAAATTAAGGGTCCAGGATTGAGGCAATTTTTGGCCCCGTTTTAAAAAATTGGAACCTTTTTTTTGGAGGGGTGGGAATTTTGAAACCCTTTTTTCAACCTTGCAGGTTGGGGTTTTTTAAAAAAAAAAATTTAAGGGGGAAAAAAAAAATTTTTTTTAAAAAAATTTTTAAAAACCCAAACATTTCCTTGGTTTTACCCCAAACATTTGTTTTTAAATTAAAAAAAGGTTTAAAAAGGTAAAAAGTTTTTTCTAGGGAAAAAGAAAAAAATTTTTTAAAAAAGTTTTTTAATTTTTTTAAAGGAAAAAATTTTGTTTTTTAAAAAAGCCCTGGCCCAAAAATTACGGGAAAAAAAATTTAAATAAAATAGGCATTTTTTAATTTTAACGGGTTTAAAAATTATTTAAAAATTTTTTTCCCAAAAAAATTATTTTTGGGGTTTAAATTTTTTTTAAATTTTTGGGGGAGTTTAAAAACAAAACAAAACCCCCCAAATTTTTTTGTTTTTATTTTCCCAAAAAAAAAATTTCCCGGGTTTTCCCAATTGGGGGAAAAACAAAAAAAAATTTTTTTTTTTATAATAAAAAAAATTTTTTTTTAAAATATTTTAAAAAAAATAAAATTTTTTAAAAAAATTTTTTATAATTTAAAATTTAAAAAAATTTTTAAAATAAATTTTTTTAAAAAATTTTTTAATAAAAAATTTATTTAAAATTTAATTTATAAAAATAAAATTTTATATAATATTTTTTTATATTAATTTTTTTTTAAAATTTTAAAAATAAAATTTAAATTAAAATTTTTATATATATATATATATTTTAAAAATATATATATATATATATATATATATATATATATATATATATATATATATATATATATATATATATATATATATATATATATTAAATCATAATGGGAGTTGATTTTAAAGGGCTAAAATATTTTAAATAATGTTTCAAATAAACAAAATACTACTTTTTAAACCTACTTGAGTCAAATTTTACTCAACTTAAACTTTAATATAAAGTTTTATAGGTTTTAACAATAAAGGGTAGTTTTCACCCCTAAAATACAGAGCGCCCATCGGCATTTTGAAGTTAAGTTAAATCCCAAATTTTTATGAAAACCTATGCATTTTGAAAAAATTGCGAGGTTTTCTATTTTTCTAGCTTCGTTTTTTGGACTACTATCCAAATAGCTCTTAGAGTTCTAAGATCCAAAATTGGACTAAGTTCTGTCCACAATTTTGTTCCACTCTTATTTACTAATTTGTTGTATAAATGAATAATATTCGTTTTTCACTAATACCAACAGTTTTTTTATTCATATAGACAAATCGGTCTAAAACTGGCCATGTCAAAAAAGAGTGAATTAAAACTGTGAACAGAACATGGTCTACTTTTAGATCTCAATACTTTAAGAGGACGAGATGATGAGATAAAAACTTGTCCCTTATTGTACATAGGTGTTTTGGTGAGATCTCTTCTCTTTTGTCTAAGTTTAATGAATGGAAAAAATATAATTTTTAACTACAACGTTGTCCAATAGATATGAAGTGTGAAAATTGTTTATTTTAATATTCCTGAAATCCCTTTTAATCGCCATGTTCAGGATTCGATAGATAAAATGTATCAATTCCGAGTAAAAATGTGCAATGTGGCCTTAAATTTTTATTTAAATTTATTAAAAACATCTTAAAATTAGTTAAAATCATAAAATATAAAAATGACAAAGTGCTTTCATTCAGTTTATCAAAAAAAAATTCTAGAATTTATAACTTTTTAAAAAAAAATGATATAAATAATTTAAAGGTAAAATATATAAACTAAGTCCAAAAAAGCATTTTTTTAAAAAGCACCAACCAAATTTTAAAATTATCTAGAAAAGATAAGATCCATATTTAACAAACCAAAATTTTTAAAAGCCCTGTAGACTTTTATTTGCATACGCATTAAAAAGAAGGGTCATTGTAAATTACTGTCAAAAATGTGATTCTTTACAAAAGTATGCCTGGTTGTTCATTGTACAATGTAAAGAGAGAGTTAAAAAGCAATAAAAAGATTGCAAATGCAAATTTTTTGTCGACTTTCTAAGAAGCTTTAAAGGGAAAAAGCTATATACATTTGTTTACTTTGGTGCCGACCAGGTAGAATATTAAGCAAGCCTGGCATTTTTAGTAAAAGGGTTTTACTTTACTAGTACTTACTTAAATTAGATTTTATTGGGGGTATTGATAAACATAATTTTGGGTTTTTTTCACTACAGCTACATTAGAAATATCCTTTGCATGTATACCTCCGTATTATTTATAGCGTGAAAATTTGCCAGATCGATACGGTGGAGCTTTCTTCTACATGATCAAGTACTCGCTGAAGTCCTTAAATTACTTCTATTTATTATTAGAAATAACACAGACCCACAAAAAAAGTGGTGTGCTGGGTGTCGGACTAGGATTTTCTGGCGTATTTTTTTTTTCACTGCACACGAATCTAAAGTCAAAATTGGGAGTCAAACAGCAAAAAATGGAGAAAAGGCGTAATTTTAAATATTAACAATTTTTTTTAAATTTTAAATGTCAAGCGAAACTTTATATGACATAAACTATATATATTTACAACACCTTTAGTTTAAGTTTTATAACCTTTTTGTCTAAATGCAATATTTTTAGAAATATAATCAAAAAACCGAATTTTTAGGATTTTTTCAAGGTCTAAAAAAAAAAGATAATTATTTCTTTTTACTTTTGGATTTTTTGTGCAAATTTTAAGTGATTTGGAATTAATAAATAAAACAAATGATGTGTTATATATATATAAAAAACACATCTATAAAAAATATAATTTTTTTTCCTATTTTGGACTAAAATCTTTTGTCAAAATTACATTTTCGTTTATATCTCCTTTATTATTGATCTTACCAAAAATGTTTATATAACTTTTTATATAGACAATTTGAAAAGCCCTCTTTTTTGTCTTATGAAATTTTTTTATCCCTTATTTTTATATAGTCGTAGTCAAAAAACATTCCGTGGTATTTTGGGTTTTTCCGATTTTGTGTTGTTTAATCCCCAATTTTGACTTTAGATTCGTGTTAAGCGGAAAAAAAATACGCCATAAAATCTTAGTCCGACACTCAGCATACACCACTTTTTTTGTGGAAACGTACAGTATACGCCTTCTTAACTATGTTCAATTTCTGTCATCACAAGTACAGAGATAATCAAGGAACCTACCATGTGTTAACTGTCAATTTCAACGAAGAATGGAGATTGCCACAGGTCATTTTTGTAATTAATTTTAACAGATTACTAAAAAATCAAAAATGTAAGCAATTTTTTTCAGGTACTTTTTTTAAACAATAATTATTAAAAAAGGGTTTTTTTTTCGTTTTTTTTTTTAATATTACAAAAATTACTGGCTTTATCACTTTACTCATAAATGATTGTTTGTAGAGAATTCAAAAACCTACAAAATGGTTTTTGAAAAATCCCGATCCGACCATTTTTCACCGAGAAAAGCCGGAAAAACGCTTAAAACAGACCTTTTTTCAAAAACTCGTATCTCCGTTAATTTTTAATATTAGGAGCTGCTTTTTTGGGAAATGATTGTCAATAACATTTACTAGCTGCCAAAAGATGAAAATTGTCGCATTTATAGTTTTTATTCAATTGCACTATACACAAATTGGGTCCTTATCTTGCAAGTGCCGTGAATATTAGGAAAATGGTCCGATTTGAATTTTTAAAACGGCTTTTTAAAGTCGAAATTAAGTGCTACAAATTGTTCATGTAAGTTTGGAGAACAGTGCTAAAAATGCTTGTGAACCTAGCGTGTCAAGCGAAAATTCGTGACCGAGACGTACTGAGTGGACCGTGGAGGGGGCACCCAGCAGAGAAGGAGAAACGAGAGACGGGCTGCGTGCATCGACTCGCTAGGTAGGTAGGTAGGGTAGGTTTATAGTGAGTGGGTATAACACCCTTCCACCGCGACCGATCGGTCTATTGTGTATCACACCTTTTTATATTTCTCCCACCCGGTCCAGACTCCTAATAAATCTGATGATCCTGTTAGGAGAGAGATCTTTCACCTTCCCCGGCAACAAGGTGTCATTGCCGAGGATTGCGAATCTTAGTCGTGCCATTGCTGGCATTGTGTTCTGCCGATTCACCCCCCTCCATGCACATGCGGCATTCGGCGTCTTCCGCTAGGCCGATCTTGTGCATGTGGTATTTAAATCTGCAGTGTCCCGTGTACAGTCCCACTAGAGTTTTAAGGTGTACCCTTGATTGCTCCAGTAGTTTGACAGTACATTGTTGGTTCGGTGGGCTTATGAAGGCCTTCGAGTGTCCAAGACCCGGAAGTCCATGCCAGTACCGATGATTTTCTCTTTGTGTCCAAGCTGATATGAACTGCTTGGCCGTTCCATAAGATATACCGATGACCGGTTCGGGCCCTGTAAATTTTTTCTTCGCCCCCCTTTTGGCAAGGAGGTCTGCGGATTCATTACCCTCTAGGCCGGTGTGTCCAGGTATCTACAGTAGTGAAATTTTATTGTTTTGACCCAGTTTGGTCAGCGCATCCTTGCAATTCCAGACGGTTTTCGAGTTGCACCGGCTGGATTCAAGAGCCTTAAGAGCTTCTTGACTATCGGAGAATATTTTAATTGTCTTACGTGCGCAGTGCTGATCAACCAGCGATCTAGCACACATCTCAATAGCAAATACCTCCGCTTGAAATATGGTTGCGAGAGTGCCCAGGCTGAAGGAAAACTCTGCCCTCGGCCTCTGTCCATATATTCCAGCTCCAACACCGCCCTTGGTTTTGGAGCCATCGGTGTACCAACAGATGTCAGCCCGGAGCAGGTCGGTCGTTTTTCGACTCCAGTCTTCCCTTTGTGGGTAGACCACACTGTAGGGCCGGTTGTAATTGGTTGCTGTAGGCATTATGTCTGAGGGCATTCCCAGTCTGTCGCAGGTCAGAACATTCCTGAGGAGACTGGTGCTCTCCATATGACACGCCTGCGGTTTGTTACTGACCGCTTGATAGAGTATGTATGTTGCCCACCTTGCCTCTCTCTCCAAGTAGATATGCAGAGGAGGCAGTCCTAGGAGGGCTTCCATGGCCGCCGTTGGTGTCGAGCGACTCGCTAGGTTCACAAGCATTTTTAACAATGTTCTTTAAACTTATATGAAAATGTGAAATATACAATTTGTAGCTTTTAATCTCAACTTTAAAAAGTCGTTTAAAAAATTCAAATCGGATCATTTGCCTAATACTTACTGCACTTGCAAGATGAGGGCCTAATTTGTTGATAGTGCGATTGAATAAAAACTATTAAGGCGATAATTTTCATCTTTTGGCAGCTCAAAGAAAATATATCATTGACTATCATTTTCCAAAACATCAGCCCTTAATATTGAAAATTAACGAAGATACGAATTTTTGAAAAAAGGTCTGTTTAAAGCATTTTTCCGACTTTTCTCTGTGAAAAATGGTCGGATCGGGATTGTTTGCAAAAACCATATTGTAGGTTTTTAAATTTTCCACAAACGGTTTTTTATGAATAAAGTTATATATCTTTTTAATAATTATTGTTTAAAAAAATTACTAAAATAAAATTGGTGGGATTTTTAATTTTAGTAATCTACAGATTATTCCGGAAGTCATGGCGCAGTCAGATATCTGTTTATTAATTACAAAAAAAAATCTGTAATGATTGGACTAATAATTCGAAATATGTTCTTTGTTTTAGCATATATCCATTCGTACCGCGGCTTTCACAAACCTAAAAAATGTACAAACAGCTTAAAAGTCGCATAGCGTCTGAAAATGGCGTCACGGATCAAAAAAAGACGACATCATTTATTTTTATATGCACATAGGTTCTCATAAAACAAACTTCATCCTGTATTTCAGAAATGTGCGTTTAGATAAAAAATTTTTACAGACTCATGCGAATAAAAGCGAAAATTGTTTACAATTTTGTGGGACACAATCTGCCTTTTAAAGAAAACACTTTTTAGACCATAGAATACAGGGCCATCCAACGAGGACTTAACAAGACCATATTTGTGGCTTTCCTCGTAAATCACAAAAAATGTAAAACCAGCTTGTTCAGTGCGGTCCATTATAACACGAGCCTTAGGTTTTGGCCCTTTCTTTTTGACTTAAGAATGTTTTAACCAAGAATTTATTAAATGCTTAAAGTTTTTTAAGACCCGAAATTTTTTTTCGTGGTGTCAACTACCAACGAGTAATCACAAAGTCGGCAATTTTTTTAAAAAGGATCACACATTTCGATAGACCTGTTGCGCA
This sequence comes from Listronotus oregonensis, assembly GCA_019359885.1. Taxonomy (NCBI): domain Eukaryota; kingdom Metazoa; phylum Arthropoda; class Insecta; order Coleoptera; family Curculionidae; genus Listronotus; species Listronotus oregonensis. The sequence continues at coordinate 6,541 of JAHBCN010008721.1, read as the reverse complement.
GATTGTCATCCAGACATTTTGTAAATAATATTTTTTTAATATGCATGACAATCTCCACATTCTTTTTGGTTTTGTGCAAGCAGCCTAAAATATTAAAATGACATTTTTATTCAAATAGAAAATGTAATAGATCCAAATTCAAAAAACATCTGAAATCATGCGAACATGAACATGATACAAACAAAATACAAAAATAATCCCGACCCACAAAAAAAATGTGTTTTTTATTTGTGAGGCATATTCAAACTAATTTTGTTCAAGTGTAAACACTTGCTCATATGGCATATACAATAAATACAAAGAAAAACAGGATTATATATGTATGGATGTATCCTAATCCCATTCAAGATACTTGTTCCCAATCTAAACACGAGTCAAAAACGTAAAAAAATAATTTGGAAGAGAAAGAGACGTTTGTTGTGTTAATTATACACTCACCTCCACCAAAAACTGGCCCAAGTTTCAAAGTTGGTTTTCTCGCCAACCGCTTATTGAATTTTGAGGTTTTTTTTCTTTTAAATTGTAAAGAAGTTTTTTTTCGGTTGGATTTAAATCTTATACGCACTCGTTTTAAAACAGTGTATCTCTAATAAAGGCAGAGATAATGTCATGATGAAAAAAAAATGTTCAAAAAAGATGTGTGATTTTAGTGGACAAAAACCTGCTTTAGCTGCTGCTTCTCACAAGATGTTACAAATTCCGGGAAAGAAACTTCGTCTCATTTCGCACCCCGTATATTCTTTGATTAAATTATAAATAAAAATTTCTAGTAAAGCATCGTTCGTAAGGAATCAATATTTTATTTAAAAACAAAGTATCAAAATTAAATGACCGGTTGGCAAGGAAGACAAAAATTACGGCTAATATATAGTGGTCGGTTTTTAGGGGATTACAGAAAAATTATTTTTTAAACATTAAAATTGGGATCTGAACTTAATGGTTTTATTATTTCTATGTATTTGTGTGATCAAACAAACTTTTGTAAAACTGAAGGTTTGTAAGGTTTTTTGCATTTTATAAAAACCTAACCAGGTATAATACATTAAGGTAATTATAATACATTAACGTAAATCTAGAATTTTTATGGGGGTTTAGTCGGAGTAATTATGTAAAATGAACCCCTTTTTGGGTTTTTCGGATCGTTGAAGGGTAAAAGATTAAAGTTGTAAAGAGTTATAGAAAAAATTATGGTCCTAGGTTGTCGGATACGTTGTTAGGAACACAATAATGTTGGGGTTATGAGCAAAATATGGTAATTCAACAGGCTAATGAAAATTAATATCAATATAAAATGTTAAGTAGGTAGTATACCTATTTTAAATAATATTCTTAGCTGTCAAACTATATTGAAAATCAAAAATAATATCCTTTATCTTATTATATTCTACCGCTTCCAACATTTTTTTTTGTAATCTGTAAAAATAAATATGTAATGCTACCAATTACCAAATTTTCGCACTACATATTAAATGCGCGTTTACACCAAATTTGACAACTAAAAGTTGACAAAAAATTGTTTGTAGAAAACTAAAAGTTGTCAACTAAAAGTTGCTTTTCTTAAATTAGAGCAACAAGTGGAAGATTTTTTGTAAAAAACTAAAAGTTGCTCTACTCACATTTAGAGAAACAAGTAAAAAAGTTGTTGCCAAAGAATTAGCGGGAAAGGTTTAGGCAGTAGTTCTCCAGTTCTCCCAGCTACAAGTTAACTTATGCAAAGCAGCAACAAATTTCCTTTTTTAGTTACTGTTCAATTTTTTTTGATCATTTAAACAGGCTCTTTACCTCAAAGTTGACAACTAAAAGTTGACAAAAATTGTTTGTAGAAAACTAAAAAGTTGTCAACTAAAAGTTGCACTTCTCAAGTTAGATCAACAAGTGGAAGATTTTTTGTAGAAAACTAAAAGTTGCTCTTCCTAAATTTAGAGAAACAAGTGGAAAACTTGTTGCCAAAGAATTAGCGGGAAAGGTTTAGGCAGTAGTTCTCCAGTTCTCCACTAGTTTTCTACAAGTTGCTTATGCAAAGCGTGCAGCAACAAATCTTCTACTTTTAGTTGTCAATTTTTTTTGATCATTTAAACAGGCTCGTTTACCCAAAGTTGACAACTAAAAGTTGACAAAAGATTGTTTGTAGAAAACTAAAAGTTGTCAACTAAAAGTTGCACTTCTCAAGTTAGATCAACAAGTGGAAGATTTTTTGTAGAAAACTAAAAGTTGCTCTTCCTAAATTTAGAGAAACAAGTGGAAAACTTGTTGCCAAAGAATTAGCGGAAAAGGTTTAGGCAGTAGTTCTCCAGTTCTCCACTAGTTTTCTACAAGTTGCTTATGCAAAGCGTGCAGCAACAAATCTTCTACTTTTAGTTGTCAATTTTTTTTGATCATTTAAACAGGCTCGTTTACCCAAAGTTGACAACTAAAAGTTGACAAAAGATTGTTTGTAGAAAACTAAAAGTTGTCAACCAAAAGTTGCACTTCTCAAGTTAGATCAACAAGTGGAAGATTTTTTGTAGAAAACTAAAAGTTGCTCTTCCTAAATTTAGAGAAACAAGTGGAAAACTTGTTGCCAAAGAATTAGCGGAAAAGGTTTAGGCAGTAGTTCTCCAGTTCTCCACTAGTTTTCTACAAGTTGCTTATGCAAAGCGTGCAGCAACAAATCTTCTACTTTTAGTTGTCAATTTTTTTGATCATTTAAACAGGCTCGTTTACCCAAAGTTGACAGCTAAAAGTTGACAAAAGATTGTTTGTAGAAAACTAAAAGTTGTCAACTAAAAGTAGCACTTCTCAAATTAGAGCAACAAGTAAGATTTTTTGTAGAAAACTAAAAGTTGCTCTTCCTAAATTTAGAGAAACAATTGGAAAACTTGTTGCCAAAAAATTGGCGCGAAAGGTTTAGGTAGTAGTTCTCCACTAGTTTTCTACAAGTTGCTTGCGCAAAGCGCGCAGCAACAAATCTTCCTCTTTTAGTTGTCAACTTTCTTTGATCTTTACCGACACTCCGCGGGAAACTAAAGTTAAGTGGAAGATTTGACTCTCCACAAGTGGAAGACAGAAAAAGTTGCTGTATTTTGTAGAAAAAGCAACAAATTGCCGCAACTTGTGGAAAACTTAGTGGAAGACTTTGGTGTAAACGCGATGACCCTTCGGGGGAAAACAAAATGTACTGGAAGATTTGTCTCTCCGCAAGTGGAAGACAGGAATGGTAACTTTATGCCTTGGACGGCTGTAGGGCTAAATGTATACGCATCTTTAACTGCAGTGGTAAAAATAATGATCAAAGCCCAAAGTGCACATGACAAGTCTGTAGCAGCATCCTATTAGCTGATTACAAAAAAAAATTACGAAAGCGAAAATTGGTCACTAAATTATTTGCAATTCAATTAAAATGTCTCTTGTTTCTAAAGCTAACTTATTTATATCAAATAAATTTAATGTTTAATTATACCTTTTAGGTACATATTTGACGTAGAGTGTTTTTGATAACAAAGGAGAGGGGTAAAACTCGGGCTTTTTTCGCCCATCATACTCATGAAAATTCAAATTTGCAATTTGGACTATTTTGTTATCTTTGTAAAAAGACCAAGTATCTTTATATACATCTACAATGAATTGGTAAAAAAATCAAAATTGCAAGTACCAAAAAAACCTTTAAACTTGCTATTTTTATTAAATTTTTGCCATTTTACACGTTTTTTGATTTTTTATTTTAAAAAGTCTTATGATGTGCTCAACACACCAAAATAATAAAAAAAAGTTTATAATCTTATTATAAACTTTTGGACTTATAGATAAAATAAAATGGCCCAAATTAAAACTTTAAACTTTCACGAATATGATGGGCGAAAAAAAAGCCAATTTTACCCACCCCCGACTGTTTTTCCTTTAACTTTATCGTGAATATTTGTAATAATGATAAAATACTTAGTAATAGCATGATACTTATTAGCTTATGTAACTACATAAAGCGGTTATTTCATAAAAAAACGTAGTACAGGTTAAATAATAAAATAATGTAACTAGTTCATTTTTGTCTCTTCTTTGTCAATATTTTGTCTAGGTATACGCTCAGGGACGACCATTGAAAAGTTACCGGACTTAAAGAAGTATAAAATTAAAAAATACGTGTTTGGTTTATATTAGCAAATAGAGCCCTAACTATGATCAACATTATTCGCGGCATCACTGACACTAATGATATTTTTAACCGATAAAAAAAGGGAAATCGATTTGACACATATGTCCGTTATTGGAACTGCAATAAATTCACATAATTATGGTCATCTATTGCGGTATTCAAACAAATATAAAACATTTTATAGGTTTAGGTATGTTTGTGGGTTTGTATGTATATTTGTCCACGGATATCTCCGAAACTATTAAGCGGATTGAGACCATTCTTTTTTAATTGGCTTATATTTACTTTAACTTAAGGAACAGAAAATATTTCATTAATATCGATTCAGTACTTTTTATAATATAGCCTAATACACATAAGTGTAACGGCCTAGCTTATTGATAAGAGCCTATGGGTGTGGTATCAAAAGGAAATTATCTTAAAACCTTCGTCAAAAATGAAAAAGTAATGAAAAAAAAAGAATCAACTTGAAAAAAAATTAACTAAAAATTATGAAATAATAGGACCAAAACAAGTAAGGGGCTTACAATTTTTTGAGGTCGTTGCCAGGTCTGACACAATGCGACTTGATTTGTTGATTCCATTTAAATGCATGGTTAATTTGGAAGAAACTGATCAAAACTTTGATGCCGATTAGTGGCTAAATGGTTAGGTTTATTGACATTAATGTAAAGTACATTCTTTTTTGAGTTTTTAATTGTCTTTAAGCTGGTATATTCAAATTTGCAATATCTGTCCAAATAAAAAAGATAGGAAGTAAATAAATTTTGTGTTTCAGGTAAAGTGCCCTCTAGCGGTGTTCAAAAGAACTACTTTTAACGTATAATATTAGAACCTAAAGAGCTCGGTTCGTATGCCGAACATCAACTAAATTGATGGAAGAATAAATGTAATATGGCGAAAAACAAAACTAAAAATTGAACTTTGCATCCCTGTTTCTTGGTAACCATGGGGATCTCGACATTTTGCCAAATGACTTACCAACATTATTTTCCTATGTAGAGTCACCCCTTAAAATTTTCTAACGCATTTTCTGAACACGCTGTATATAAAAAATATTATTTAATAATTTTGAGGTAATTTCTTAAGTCAATTTCATTTTTTTAGATTACCTTTTTTCCATGATCTTTTAAGTGTTTTATAAGATGATATAGGATGATATAAGATATATGATATAAGATGACACGTGACCTAAAAACGATGTCGCCTTGAAGAGTAATGCTTGTATGACCCATGATTCTTCTTTTTCAGACGCCTAAAATCGACGTATAACAGTATTTAACTTAATTAAAAAACTAAAAAACATATTTAATTCATTTTTCACTCCGTTTTTGCCCTTCTTACATACGAGCGAAGCCACTAGCGTTTTCAAAACCATTATTTAATTTATATCGACCATGATTTTGGCTGCCAACTTTGCTGAATGTGATATTAGTAAGGCATCAAAGATGATATTCACTCACAAATTTTTATGATTGGCTCATTTATTGATGGCTAAACTTAGTATAACAAGTAGGGCACTGCTTACTATGTGAAATATTTTCTAAATTTCTCGGATGTTTTTTAAGCTAAGTTAGAAATCCCCAAATGATAAAATAATTTTTAAAGCTTATTATTTGTGCCTTTAATACTACTACTTTATTATCTCATTTGTAACCAAATATGTATATGTCGGCATCAAACACTGAAATTCGTCATTGCCTGAAATTACAACTCGTCTGTCCATGCAATGCCGGCAAACAGCGTAATAGCCTTGTTAGTACAGAGTTTGACAAACTATTCAATAATTTCCCGTAAATCCTTGTTTGCCTAGGCGTTACAGGGAATGGCTGAAGGGTTTATTCTTGTTTGTCAAATAAGAATTTTACTTTTTTTCGACGCTAACACATAGACATCAAAATTCAGATATTGTGTGGATTGACGGACTACTTAAATTTTTAGGGAAGAAATTATTTTATATAAGTCCTTAAATATTAACTAAAAAAAACTTATAGATTGCATTAGCAAGCTTACTTTTTATTAGGTACATCAGGTTAATGTAAACATTTAAAGGATATATTGAAAAATCGTGGTCGATATAAAATAAATAGTGGTTTTAAAAACGTTAGTGTTTTTGCCCGTATGTAAGAAAGGCAACTTATAAAACACGTAAAAGATCATGTGAAAAAAGTTAATGAAAAAAATAAATTTGACTTTAAAAAAACTAACTCGAAATTATAAAATATTCTTTTTTATATATACAATAGGGGCTGCAATGTAAATATATGTATGTATATTGTAAAGTGTGTAAAAAGATTGGCAAAGTAAGTCGGTTTTGTTCAGCGTTATTCAAGGTTAGCTTATACAAATAAAACAATTATTATTATTTTATGTTTTTTTAACAATCCACCAAAATGCCTTATCACTTATTTA
>JAHBCN010008720.1:0-37650 GCA_019359885.1 Listronotus oregonensis | reverse complement strand
AACTCAAAAAATTTTAAAAGGCAAACAGCCATCTACATTTTTAAAAAAGTTTTATTTTGTTTAAATTTTTAAAAATGCATTAAACAAAGAAATCTCCAAATTTGGATGAATAAAGAATTATATGAATTAATGAAAAAATTGGTTATCTTCCCATTTTATAAAAGAAAAAATTTTTAAAAAAATTTGATGTAATTGTGTTAAACTGAAACTTTTGGAAATTTATGCTTTTTTTTAAATTATTTACATAAAGCCCCCCATCTTGTAGTACTTTTCAAATGTGACACACTTAATATGGATGGGGATTGCCCATAACTAAACACCCTGTGTTTTTTTAACTGTATTTAAAGATATTTTTTATAATAAATTTTTTTAGTGCAAAGTGTTAAAAATTTTTTTTTATGAGAGACCTATTTAAAAAAGGGGAAAAAGGGAATTTTTAAATAAAATTTATTTGCATGCTTGAAAAAAAAAATTAATATATATTTGATATTTAAAAACTTACAAAGGCTTTTTTTTTTATTGTATTTTTAATGACATTTTCTTTTTAAATATGGGTACTTTTTATATTGTTAAAATTAATTTATTTTTGGGCTTTAAAAAAGTAAAGGAACTTTTTTTTTTTTAATACCTTCCAATTACCCCCTTTATTAGATTATTTAGGGAAGGTACATATCCTACAGCGTTGCCCCGTTTTTTAAACGATCCCCCCTTTTTTGGTATTCTCGATTAATTTTTACGTTCATGGGGTAGGTTGGTTAAAAAAATTTTTTTAAGTTTATATTCTACAAGTTTTTGTACAAAAAAATATAATTTTCAACTTTCTGCCTTTGTAAACAGTTTATTAATTTTGATCTTGCGAATTTATAGTTTTGCAAATGTAAGACATAGTCGAAGCTTTTAAAAATAAGAAGTAAGCAGCAATGAAGACCCATTTATATTTCTTAAAAAATTTTCTTTTGGTTTTTTTGGGTTGAAAAAAATATTATGATTTTTGGGTTTGGTAATATATATATTGATTTTTATTCCCCTACTGTTATAAATTTAATCGATAAAGGTATTATTTTTACATAGCAGAACAACCCCTTTTATTAACTATGATAACCCGTTTTAATTTTTTTTTTTTTTACGGATTAAGTTTTTTTACCCCTTTTGTTACTGAAACATAAAATCAGCTAATTATGTTCTTGTCACAATAATCAAAATGTATTAGCCAGTGCTAACATATATTCTAAACCTAAAAGGTGATTAAAGGGGGATTGTTTACACTATTATTGCACAATACTTGCCCAGAAATTAGAAATCTGTAAAATTATACAAAATAACCAAACTTCTAGCCAATAGCCTTCCCAATTACTTGCCCTTTAAACAGATATTTACATTTTGAACAAATAGATAGAAACATTGGTAATTAACCCAAAGTTCTTCTCTGATTTGACCAAATTTGGGCTTGGCTGGATTCCCAAATTTTGGCAATTTTTCTTTTCGAGATATACATCAGTTGAAAATAAAACCCAACCTTTTTTACACTATTCCCCCTTTTTCTAGACAGAATTCTGATTTTACACCAAATTGGCACAATACACAAACACCTTTAAAAACTTGTTTCTATTAATTTTACATTTTTTTCCCCATTTAATTGCAAACCTCCACTTTCACACGCCGCAACGTGTAGGCAACATGTATAACTAGCCTTTTTGTAAACAAATGTAGCTGCTGCCTTGAACTTGAAAGTTCGCAATTTAATGGAAAAAGATGTAAAATAAATAAAAATACAAGGTTTCAAAAGGTGTTTATTAAATATTGTTTGCCACTTTAGTGTAATAATCAAGAATTCTGTAAAAAAGAGAAGGGAATATAGTGAAAATTAGGTTAGTTTGATTTTTAACTTTGATGATGAATATCTGTAAACGAAACATTGCCGAAAAATTTTTTTTGCAGATTCGTAATCAGCGCCCCAAAAAACCCCCGTATACCAAATTTGGTCAAAATCGGAGAGGAGGCAACTTTCGAGACAATTACCAAACATTCAGTCACCGTTTCGGTTTATTTTTTTAGCTTTACACAGAAACATTAAATACTTCTAAAAACACTGAAAAAGATTCTAAATCTATTGCACTATTCTGCCAAAATAACAATAATATTCAAATAAAAAATTATTAACTAAATACTTGGTCCTTTCGTACTAAAATATTTTATCTTAATAGAGATAGAAACCAACCTGGCTCACACCGGTTTAAACTCAGATCATGTAAAATTTTAAAGGTCGACACACTGAAACTTGTGTTTTTAAACAAGAATGTGTTCTTATTGGAAGATTTTAAATGTTTTTCTTATTTTGAAAATAACAGTCGGGAATAAAAATCAAATTTGTTATGAACTTACCAATACGTCCATGTCCATGAGAGACATGACCTCTTAGTTTCCTGGTCTTCTTTGTGTGTGGACTAAAAAAAAATTACGATTTTAAATTACTAACTTTAACGTTTATGTTTTAATGACAAATATTTACAAAAAATATCACATCACTGTAAAATTTACTTTCTCCTCATTTTTCTATATTTTTTAAATTATTTTTTACTAAGATGGGTAATATTTTTTAAGAAATTTAATAAAACATAAAATTTCACTCACCATATTTACCAAATTTTTAAATGAAAGAGTGTTTTGTCAGCTGTCAGTGTCAAAAGTCAAAAGGAAATTTTTATGGAAGGTAGAGGGAAGGAGAATTAACTCATATGGGAGAAGAATTAAAGAAGTATCCAGCTGTAAACAGTAAATAGTGTCGCTAGCATAGGAAAGGGTACATTATGAAAATAGCAGTTGTTGACAAATTAAAGTTGCCGAGTTAGAAAATTAAGTAAATATAACCTAAAATAAAGACATGTTGTTAAATTCATCAGATTATTTTTCGGATGGGTACGCTTAACCGCTGATTCTAGAAACTCTTTATAACCTTTGTCACTTGCCACTAAGTTTCATCGTCTACCGGATATTTGAAACGTTTGATGCGTCGGAAAGAGGTTCTTTATGTTAAATAAAATAAATTTAAAAAAATTGATTTTTACATTTTTTTAAAATAAAATATCACAACACAACGCAAAACAGAAAATCCTACCTTTATATTTTCACAGCTGTCGGAAATCTATAATATCCATCGTGGTTCAAGCGATTGAAACAGCTAACTTATCCGCTGAATAAAACAACGACACATCTTTTTTAGCGCTTTTCCATTAATGAATTTAAAAACGTCTTGAGGAACAGTGATTAGTGCGCACGGTCCATCGATGAATTATACAACACGCCTTAAATCATAGAATTACCTTAAATAAATGCTGTCAAAAACCCAAAGATTTGTAAATAGTGTGTTTATTTGTAAAATACTTTTTAAACAATCATGGTCAAAGTTTGTGTCATAAAAAGTTGTCCTAGCCAATGATCTATAGGAGAATATACGGATCGTTGTCCTAGTGAAGGTAAATTAAAGATGAATAATGATTTTTTATAATGAAATAAAATTATTATTTATATTTATAAAATGTAACGGAAGTCCTTCCGTTCTTGTTAATTTATCTATCCTATTCTAATTACTTCTGAAGCACTTTTTTGAATTTACCCTGTTGCTACTGCAGCGCTACCCAAATTTAATGCATTTTGGCGGGCAGACGTTCTTGATTAGGGATGGAAAATGTCCCCTATATATTTTCAATGGACCTAGGCATACATTTTATCTCAAACTGTAGGGCGCATGCGCAGTTCACACAGCGCTTAGTGTTACAATAATCAAAATTAAACATAATGTTGGCAACACTAAAAAAATTCTGCTTAAGGCCCGATTGTAATCGTCAGCGTCAAACTTGATCAATAACGCCGTTGGCCGTTATTGACCAAGTTCGCAACAGTCCTTTTGCTCTTTGCTTACATCGTTACTTTATTTCATCCATCCATCATATGTCACGTGTGCTATTAGCACATCTGCGAGACCACATGATATAAAAATCTACTCACTTCGCTCTTCTCCGAGATCTTAATAACGAGTTTGGACATTAAACGATTGGTAATCTTTCAATATAGCGATTTGAAAATTAAACTTAAGTTCCACATCGCCTGTTATTTTTAAAGAATTTCTTAAATTTTGAAAGTGGAATGCCTGAGTACTAAAGACCTGTCTTTTGTTTAGATTTTAGAAAAACTAAAGAACGACCTAGTCCGTTACCCCAAAACGGGTTATTATAATTTTTGCTATATTCATCCATTTTAGTTTTTAAATCATTGGTGCTACAGAATGACTACAAAATAAAAGGAACCCTCATGGTGTTGGTGTCGTTCTGGGCAGTTCTAGAGCATAAACGAAATACACTATTTTTGGACCTATTCAAAAGGTCTGTTTTTATTCAGAGATGGTTTACACTATTTTGAACACATAGTACACACCTAGTCCTAAAATACACCTATAAGGTCTGTTTGTTATCAAAATTAAAGTAGGGCAGAGTATGTAAGTGTAGGACTAAAAGTGAAACTAAGTGTAAATAAGTTATAAGTTATAATTTTATTTTTATACCAAACGCGTTTAGACTTATTTTAAAAATTAAAAATGGCTTTATGGTTATGATTATGAACAAAGAACTTTAAGTATTGTAGTAAACATGCATCTAACTTCAATACTTCAAGAGTTTTCGTAATTAAGTAAAAACTAGTTTACTCCAGAATTTATACCAAACACCTTGTCCTTATTTACACTGACGATAACAAACCGTTTATTGACAAAAAAGTGTAAAATAGAGTACTCTATTTCTGGATACCAAACAGATAAGAGCGCTTACTTAAAAGAAGTGTAAAATAGTCCCTAAGGATTTTTTCGCGACTTACCGTTTTTAACTACTGGTTGATAGCAGTTCTTTCCCCCACCATTCTAAACGAAACGGTTTACGTATGTCAACTTACGTACTAATCGTTTAATAAACTTTTAAGTTTAAATTTAAATGTAAGGTCTTTGGAGAGTTAAGAAATAAGTCGAAAAGATAATATATAAACCAAATTTTTCATTTAATAAGATTTTAACTGTTTCCAAGTCAACTATAACAAGTAAATTTTTCCTTTTTGATTTAAATATAATTGCACTAACTCATCCATTTGGAAATTAACTAATAAACCAAAAATCTGCAATCCAAATAGTTGTTAAACCATAGCAAAAAAAACATTACAAGAACCGAAAGAAAAGCCGCGAATCCTCCATTATTTTAAATTCAAACTTGACATAACCATTATTAACGCTCCTCCTGACTAGTGGCGATAGCGGTAGATACTGGGTACAAAGTAATGACGTAGATACTGACGTCAGAACACCTTCCCCTACGTTACCGCTTCTCGCGAAAATAAACCGGTATGTTAACTGTGTATGTCGCCAAAATTTGATGCCTATTTCTGAATAACCAGTGCTGGGACTCTGTAAAAATATAAGGAAAGAGAATGTCAAAATAGGGATCACATGTTCTTGTTGCATTTAAAGGTAACTCATAAGTTTGTCACTGTTTTGAAAGAGATAGAGAAAAGGAATGCTTAAAAAATTTGCTTACAGGATCGGGCCTCAGGTGACACCAGAGGTGGACACACCATGGATTCTAAGGACCAGGATCACCAGAAAATGGATTCTAGAAGTAAGGATCACTCACTCTGTGTTGAAAAAATGGCCCTCAAATTGCAGTAAATTAAGATGGCGTTGTGTTCCAAAGGGTCATTTTTAAATTTCACTTTATATATTAGGGTCAAGGTCATTGGTTCTCATTGGTTCCCTGAGCTACAGCAGCGTCTCCTAGCAAGGGTCACTTTTTGAGCAAAACAGCCATAAGAGAGAGTGATCCTTTCCCAAAATTCTTACCTATACAATCCATAAAATTGCAATTAATTAAGATAGCGCTGGTGTTCCGGGGAACCGTTTTTAACAACGATCGTTGGTTTTTAAACTTCACTCTATATATTGCGGTCAGGGTTATGCATTTTCATTGATTCACATAATGCTTCCCGCTACACTAGCGTTTTTTTTTTTTAATGCTATTTTGGGCCACTTTTTGAGCCAAACAGCCATAAGAGATGGTGCCCTTATCTCTCTAACCTCCAGACCACACACATTCAGGAAATCTTTCTAGCATATAACTTTTAGAGGCAGCCTTGCTGCTCGACCGTGTGAACCTTTGAGCATATACCTACTAAAGGCAGCCTTGCTGCATGACCATGCAAACCAGAGTCTATTAATCTAATAATAAACTCTGGTGCAAACAAGAGTGTGAGAGAGAAGAGGAATAGCGGAATAACCTTCTGAAGCACCTTTGAAGTAGCGAAACTGTCAACATTCTAAAATCTGATTGGTTAGCGTAACGTCAAAATAAAAAGAAACCAATCAGATTTTAGAATTTTCTTTCGTATTTTGTGAAGACACCTTTAACGCACGCGCCTTTTAACAACTGACCCGTCACTTGTATGACATATGACATATGACATGAGACATGATTTACACCTTAACCAAACCTTTTTCTTCTTGGAGTGTGGCTTGCCTTTTTTTGGTTCTGTGAGTAGGTAGGTTCAAGCAAGTTTATTAAATACTGAAACATTTATAATTAGTTAATTATTAATAGGCTGTCTACATTAACACAGTAACGAAGTAAATCGTACAGTTTCACCATGACAGCTCCAAAAGCTTCAGGAGATGCGACCCGCAATAGAAATGCAGCCTACAAAGATAAAAGCAAACCTGCCGATGTAAGGTCTAGCAATATAAATGCAGCAAAGGTATGTTAATACAGAACAATATATAAATTTTATGTATTTTACGGTATCTAAAGTATTTCTTTTTTCTAATTGCTTCAGTTGACTAGTAAAATCCTTTTTAAAATTTCAGCTGTTTGTGATGCCATTCGAACAAGTTTAGGGCCAAGAGGAATGGATAAAATGGTAAGTATTATATTTAGTTATATATTTTTATTTTTTAATAAACAAGAAATTTTTTGACAGGATACATAATATTGACAGGTAGATAAATCTAATATATCTATACTTTATTGAACAATCTATAACAATCTATAAAATAATTTAAGGTCTATTTTTTAAAAGGTATCTATTAGATTATTTAGTTCTAAAAAAGGATACATACTTGTTTAATGTTTAGGTAATTGTTTACAAAACGGTTTTCTGCTATTTTACTATTATATGGTTAATATTTTCTAGTTAAGGGTACTTAAGGCCTCATGTTAGAAGGAATTTTGATCTAGGATCCCACTGAAAACTATGCAATTTTTCTAAGTTCTCAAAATTTTGATAATATTTTTTTAGCAACATCCTAGGACATAGATTTCCTTAGCTGTGACATACTAATTACTCAATGATTTCTGATTTCCACTATGTGTCAAATATTACATTTTAAAACCCCTAAACAGGAAACTAAACCACAGTACATAAACAAACGATTTTTTACCCAACAAAACATAACACATTTTCTTAATTATCTTAGAACTGAAACCTGGGTTCCTGTTTGGGAAGCTGTAAGGGTCAATGAGAAATATAATACTTTTTTCAACATATTCTTCTACTATTTTGACATATCATTCCCTATTTCCTCCTCACATATTAAAAATCACTGCCAAAATTGGGTAAACACGGAAATTAAAATGTATTCCTCCTATATTAAAGACCTGTATGTTTGGTATAAACAAACAAACAGCCAAAACATTTATAATCAGTATAAAACTGAGAGGAAGCAATATAGACAATTTATATCAAACTACAAAAAGGGTATCAATGATAATAAAATTTCAAATTCCAATAATAAAGTCAAAACAGCATGGAATATCTTTAATTCTGAGTCTAACAAAATTAAATCATATGCTAATATATTGCTACGGTTGGAGACTGATGAGATTATAGAGGACCCCAAATCGTTGCGGAACTATTTAGCGAACAATTTAATTTACCCATGACAGTTCGTAATAATACATCATCAGAACCCTCAGGTAATTTTCCAACTTTGTTTCTTGGACCTGTTGATGTACCAGAGGCTTTCAGAATTATTATGAGCCTACCAAATAAGTTCTCTGCTGGACTTGACGAGATTCCAGTTTGAATTCTCAAATATGCAGGTGAATGGGTGTCTGAACCATTCGCTCACATAATTAATGAGTCGTTTTGTTCGGGAGTTTTTCCTATGGAGCTTAAGAAAGCAAAAGTAGTTCCGACTTTTAAAAAGGTGAGCGGCAGCTGGGAAAAACTACAGGCAAGTGTCAGTGTTGCCATCAGGTTCTAAGGTGTTTGAGAGAGCCATTTATTCTAGAATCATGGACTTTTTACACCTTCATAACATTTTAAAAGATACCCATCATGGATTTGTACCAAAAGCTCTTACACAACTAGCAATTAAAACTATTTGTTACTTAATGAGAACCACAAAATCTGAAGGTTGTGGTGGGGTCATTTTCGCCATCTCCGCCAAATAATCTAATTAATCTACTTAATGAGAAAGGTGGATAATAATGACAAGGTAGCAGGTCTGTATTTTGATCTTTCAAGAGCATTCGACACTATTGACCATCAACTAATGATGGATAAACTGGAAGGTTATGGGCTGAGGGGTGCAAGTGCTTTATTAATAAAATCATATCTTGCAGAAAGAAAGCAATCAGTATGTGTTACAAGTAATGATTTGATTTGATTTGATTTGAATGGGAAGCAGTGGTTCTCTGGGACTACGGAGGTAAAGCAGGGTGTTCCTCAAGGCTCAATACTGGGCCCAATTTTGTTCCTCCTTTATGTGAACAGCCTTTCTGGGGTGTTTACCTCGGGTCATGTGTGTCAGTATGCTGATGATACATCGGTTGTATTGGCGAGCGGGTGCTTGGGGACCCTATCTGGGGCGTGTTCGGGTGCAGCAGAGCAGATGAAGAATTGGTGCCAACAAAATTATTTAAGATTAAACGCAGATAAGACTGGACTAATAACATTTGAAAAGTCGTTAACACGAAGTCATTCCCTTTATGCTAAGATGAATGGTAAATCCATCCCAGTAGTCAACAACATTAAATTTCTAGGAGTTATAATTGATTCAAACTTAAGTTGGAAAGACCATATTCACTCCCTGCAATCTAAATTGAACAGTATGTGTGCATTGATACGAAGATTGAGAGATTCGCTTTTTGTAGACAGTATTCGTAGTTTCTATTTTGCTTGTGTTCAGTCCCTTATAAGTTATGGGATTCTGTTTTGGGGATCTTCCACACATGCGATCAATATCTTTAAAACTCAAAAGCGTATTATCAGATGCATACTTAAAATTCATCCTCGATCCTCTTGTAAACCGCATTTTAATAGTCTAGGTTTTTTAACTGTTCCTAGTCTTTATTTCTTAGCCTTAGTAATGTTTGTTAAAAATCCGCATTTATTCAGTGTAAACTCTGATTTTACTCCAACTCCATGACAATTGTTACTAGAGGCAGGGTGGTCTTAGTATTCCTTCTCACAACTCAACATTTTTTGAGAGGGACCTTATTATCGTGCAGTGAAGGCTTATAAATCTTTGCCATCTAACTTGAGTGAAATAGAGAACAAGGATAAATTTCGAAAGGCTGTGATGCAGTTTTTGCAGAGTAAATGTTTCTACTCTTTCAACTTTGATTATTAATTAAATTGTTTTTTATGTACATGTAAAAGTGTTTCATCTTGATTGTTATTGTGCACACAGATTTAATTGGTTTTAATTAATTGTATTTATACTTTTTATGATTTTAATATGTTAGGTAATTGTATGTATTTTAAATATATTGTTTGACGTTTCTTTGTCATTGTAAATGATTTTGTTGGAAATAAAGGATATTATTATTATTTATTATTATTAATATTTGGTATACACACCTTCTGTTATTTATTAGGAATACGAATTTACGTGCGCACAATCAAAAAATTGTGTATTTTTTTAAATTTTAAGAAAAAACAAACTTGGGGGTTCACAGTGTTGCCAGTTTTGGACATTCTGTCTCTGAAATATAATTGGGGTAAATAAAAAGCTGCTTTGCTAACAAAAACTAACCATGACCGACTAGAACTACGAGTTTTTGAATTTGTCTAAAGGGTCGGTCATGGTTAGTTCTGGTTAGCAAAGCGGCTTTTTATTTTATTCAATTATATTTCAGACGTAAAAATGCGGGGACGTATTGAAAAAGACCTCGATTTGGCAACACTGCACGGTTAACCTTAAAAATAATGTCTTGCTGTTTCTTGTCATAAAGGGGAGTTTTCGCATTATATGAAGAAATCAATGGTAATTATAAATTTTAAAATCGAAATAAAAAATATTAAAACACATAATTTCTCTTCTGCGCTAGTATATTTGCAATCCCTGAGGACACTAGAATACGACAATATAAAAATTTTGCCATTTAATCCAAAAATAGCAGAAAACCGTTTTTTACTCAAAATAGTTTTTATTTTTTAAAGATTATCTGAACGCATTTGTTATTACTATAGTAAGTTATTTTTTACTTGGAGTTGTTAAGAGCTTAAGATCTTTTAGCAAAACAGCAAACAGCTTTGGTCTTAAAATGTTTTCTTTATTAATGACTTTTTTATTCACCAATAAACTAGCTAAATAGACAGCCATGATGCTGATTTTGATGATTTTTCGCATACAGGGATTTTTTGAGGTGTTGATCATGAATCTTAGATAAGTTTTTTTTCCGGCAACCTCTGGTTTTTGAGTTATGAGGTCCCCAAGTGGCCCAGTGGCAAGTGGGCCAAAGTTAATGCCGTAGAATATTCAGTACATTACCTAAATTCAATGATTATAAAAAAAATTACAAAATATTTTATAGCTGTAAGTAGAAAAATCAGAAAGTCTCGAATGTCATTTTGAGTTATACTCTGCGGGATCAGTCCATTTTTTTAAAGATTTTGGTAATAATATTTAAAAACAGAATATTCCAACATCAGTTTAAGCCATAAAAAAACTTAGTAATGGAAGGTTGGACAGATCTTATTTCCAGTTATATTTTTAAGTTATAGTTGGATCATTTTTAAAATGAAAATTCGGTGCCCTTTAAAAAGAAAAAAAAAAAAAAAAAGTAGCAAAAAGTTTAATTTTTATTGTCAGTCGCCTAGGCTTTTTTTATGGTCTATTATTACAGACACGTGCGGGAAGCGGCACATTATAAAAAGCAAGGGCAGCCGCAGTTCAGACCAAATCTTTGTTGCTACTTTTTATGTTCTTTTTTCTTTTCAAAGGGCGCCGACTTTTCATTTTAAAAATGATCCAACTACATTTTGCAACAGCTTTTTTAACTATTACAAAGAGTTTTAACTATCAATGTTGCTGAACATTTAATACAGAAATTTTACAAAAATTATAAATCCTACATGCTGTTATGTTAAGCAAAAAGCAGTAAAAGACTTCAGTGGTGTTATGAAGCTAAAGTATTATTAACAGAGTTACTATTTATTTATATTTTCTAGCATGGTTGTAAATTTCCTCGCGTAGAATAAATACTATCGCGCTTCCGATCCCTTCTACTTCGCTAACTAAAAACTCTATAGTTTATAACAGTAGAAAGTTGTTTAACCACCTTCCTGTGCGACTAAGACAGATTACTGAGGAGAAAAAATTTCGTAGAGAGGTTAAGAAGCTGTTGGTTGAGAAAGCCTATTATGATACTAAAGAATTTTATGACGATATATTGAGTTAGTGTTGTTCGTCCTTTTCTAAATTGTCTGTCATATTAACCTAGTACCTGACAAATTTTATTATTTTTTGTATATATATTTATGTGTTTTTTTACTTTTAGTTTAATTTTAGGAATTAGTTATAGGTATAGCTTATTAAAAATTAATATGAGCTCTTTTAAGACTAATGTTTAAATATTTTAGAGTGATTTATTTTATTATTTTTATTTTAAATTTAGATAGGAACTTTGCTTTGTGAATGAGAATTTTATATTCTTAACACAATAAAGATTTATTTGATTTTATAATAATATTGGATAAGTCGAGAATGTTCTTGTGTTATTAACCTATCTACTCCAACAATGACATAACACATACCATATGGTGCACTTAACATTACTGGAATATATATCAAGTTTTTTCTTTATAAAATCATAACTCTCTCCATTTTTATTTGCAGATTCAAGCTGGAAATGGGGAAGTAACAATTACAAATGATGGTGCAACGATTTTAAAACAAATTAATGTCATACATCCAGCTGCTAAAATGGTAGGTATCAATTGTTAGTTTAATCACTACTTCATTAGAATGTATTTATTTAGAAAACAGCATGAGGTTGTATAGTATCATTAAAGTACCTAGTTATTTTTTAGGAAATCATTTTATTCCCCATTTAACTTTTGAAATTACTACTGAACTCAAATATATACTTAACAATATATTTAGTTAGTTTTTAGACTTAAAATTGTAAAATAAGGGTTATTTTTTATCAACAATTTAGTATGTGAAATAACCTATATGCAATTTTTATACCTCTAACCAGGTTGTCAACACAATCATGCTGTGCATAAAAAGGTAAAACAGTATTTGACAAGTACCTGTGTATTTGTTTCGTAATTTATATGCACAAAAAATTATTTTTTTTTTAATGTTTATATATTTTTACGGTTATAAAAACAAAATTGATTCGTTAGTCTTTCTTTCAGAATGAGTTTGACATTTTTGAATTAAGAGGGACAATTTCTAGCATATTAAATAAAAATTCTTCAGAGTTTCATCATGAGTCTTTGATAATGCTCTTCTTGCGTTGGTGGAGGTCATAATAGATTTTTTGAAGTGGATGTTTTTCCTTCTCGTAAGGCAGCGGTTGTTTTCTCCTTACATAAGGGTGGCAATTTAAGTGATGGAGCCAATCTTGCCCGATTTTTTTGCTTCCCACACTATCAGAAATAATTAAAAAGATTGACTAGTTTTTTGGTGTGACAAAATATTTTGGTTGACCGTCAGTTTGCTTTTTAAGATTGTAATTCTTAGAGAACCTCTTTACAGGTCTAAATGGGGGTTATGCAGCTGCAGCAATATTTTAAAAGATTTATAAAACATTTAATTATGTTAACCATAAAATTCTGCTTGCTAAACTTGAGTGCTATGGTATTAGGGGGGTCGCTCATGAACTGTTTACCTCATACCTCTCTGGAAGGCAACAGCTTCCAAGACGTCCTAGTATTTTTATAAATCTGATTGTAGTGTACAGGGTTTGCTGCTCAAAGGTTTACAATGTTTGCTGATAAAAATTCTGAATAACTAAAAGTGACTGTGCAGAATGATTTGATTTGTGTTCAGAATTGGTGTCATGCCAATCTTTCATATTTTAATACAAATAAAACCGGTGTTCTTACATTTAAACTCTTTTTTAATATCTTGATATTGGATATTGTTATTGTGGAAAATCGGGCACTTGTAGAAAGACATGTGCCTGCAGTGTACCTTCTTCGAGCCGTTTAACCTCAAAAAGCTACAAAACTAAGGATTCAAAAACATTAAGTTTACATGACCTTGGAGCCAATGAAATTTCCTTCAAGATGGTTTTTGGGTGGTTAAAATAGCGTAAAAAGAAACAAAGTAATTGAAAAAAAAACGAAATAAATTTTTTGGACAAAACTTTTAAGCATGAATTTTTTTAAAATTTTTTGACCATCTTTCTTCTGCTTATTTTGTGTACCTTTTTCACATACATATCCGAATACACCAGTAACCCACATAAAAACACTCACACTTATATTACGGACTTTCTATTTGGCCTTCTTACCATTGTGGAAGTTTGGTTAAAAAATGGGAAGACCACTGCATTAAAGATCACATAGTGATATTCCATGCATTATCATCATGGCTGAAGTCAGGACTAAACATAATTCCGGAGTTTCAAGTCCTCCGATCGGATCTCCGGGGAGGACAGTTGTGACTGATATGAGTAATGCAACTGACAAGAAGAGCACCCTGTTACAAGAATCAATTAGAATTGGAACATGGAATGTTCAAAGCATGTACGACCCAGGGAAAACCCACAAAGTAATCTCGAAATGAAGAGACTGAACATCAAAATAATGGGAATTACCGAAGCTCGTTGGATAAACTGCGGACAGAGCAAACTTCAAGACAAAATTATCTATTACTCAGGAAGTAAGGACGGCCAGCATCTGCATGGAGTTGCGATTATATTGGACGAGACTCTTCAGAGATCTGTGAAGAGTTTCGTACCTCTCTTTCCCCGTGTTTTGCTTTTGCAACTCGAGGCATACTGTTGTATTTGTTTTTTTATAAGTGGTGTTGGTAAAAAATTATTGATTAATTTGTACTATGGAACTAAACAGTGATGGTAATATTGAATTTAGAAGTAAAAAAACAACGAATCAGACCACATCAGTTAAAAAAAGATGTTCTTCCGTGGGTACAATAAATATTTCTAAAGACGAGATAAATAAAATAATCGGTACAAATTTAAATCCCAGGCCAGTAAAAACTTATTTAGATAAACCTGTGCAAAAAAATAAAAATACTCAAGAGGATAAAAAAGAAATAGGACATACGAGAACTTCTGGGAGTTTTAGCGTAGACGACGTTAATTTATCGCAAGATATTCTTTTTAAACTAAGGAATTCCGTCGCTCGTACTCCTCCCCAGACTACTTCAACTGCAAACAAACAACAGGATAGCATTACCAAAGGAGATGATAATGATGTATTTAATAAAGAATCAACTTATTCCCTAAATATGAACACTCAAAAAAGATCAAGATCTAACTCAAGTCCAACAACTTTAGAAAAAAATAAAATTAAAAGACCCAACACAGAGACTTGTATGGAAGTTGGTAGTGCCCTAGACAAACATTGCTGTAGTACTAAAAACTCTACAGAAAATATTTTAAATGAAATGTTGGATTCTCTTCAGCGAATACAACAAAATATTGACCTAATGCCGTTAGATGAAGCTAGAAAAACTTCCTCTGATCTATTTATAGTGCAAAAACATGTGACGAATCTAGCATTTAGGATAGGCTGGATAGGTCAAGTAGAAAAGACTAATTTGGAACTGAACAATAAAATTAAAGATCTGCTAGCAGATATAAAAACTGTGCCAAGTGACCCGAACACGCCCCAGTACCAAAAAAAAAACGATAATACCTTATTTAGTGAGGTAATTAAACGTGGGCCAGCCAGCAATAATCCAAAAGCAAGCTCAGTTATTACAGAATGGAAAACACCACCACCGCAACCCAGAAAGCACAAAACGGTGGTAAAAATAAAAGGCCAAAATGATCCTAGAATCGTTATTCAGGAACTGAAACAAAACCTTAGAGTAAATAACTTGGAGGCGAGTTTCAAAAGAATCCGGCCTATGCAAAGCTGAAGGTTGTAATAGAATGCAGTGATGCCACTCAGCAACTAAAATTAAAGGAAACTCTTGAAAAAAACATTAAGCATATCGAAATAAAAAATGCTTCCAATCTAGATCCAATGGTAATGATTACTGGTATTCTCAAAGGATAACCCAGAAATGTTTAACATGAGTTTATTGCCGATAATCCCGATATAATAAACACTTTTGGTCAAGAAGTTAAAAATCAATTTAAATATATATAACAAGAAGAGGATGTAAAAACAATACAAAGGAAAATTGGATATTCCAGGCACCCCCAGCAATATTTAAGTGGCTTATAAGAAACAATAATTTAGTGTTTGACCTTTGCCCAGCATATGTACAAGAATACACAAACGTGGCACTATGTTTCAAGTGTTGCTTATTTGGTCACGTGGCTAAACACTGTACTACAGATGAATGTTGTCATAAATGTGGTGGTATGGGAACTGTACAGATCCCTCCTCAAAGAATACAAAAAAGTCATAAGACAAAATCAAAGAGCGGCCTGGACATCCTACTGCGAGGAAATTGAAGATTTTTCTGATGCAGCTAGGCTTCAAAAAGCTCTTAATAAAGATCCTTATCAATGTATAGGAAAATTGAAAAACGAGGATGGTTCCTACACAACCAACCTTGAAGAAAGCATCAACTGTCTGGTTGCTACACACTTTCCGGGTTCCACCACTATAAAATCAGCAGACACAGAACATGTGGACGTGGATGTAGAGGTGACACCCACAAACGAAGACTGGCAAATTGCCCAAAAATCATTGATGAGGACAAGGCCTGTTGGGCCATCACTGGCTTCTCCCCCTTCAAATCACCGGGACCGGACGGCGTATATCCAGCCCTACTTCAGTGGGGAATGGAGGTGCTGCTTCCGCACCTGGTGGGTGTCTTCAGGTCATCACTGGCCCTAAGATACATCCCGAAGGCCTGGAGAGAAGTCAGAGTTGTCTTCATACCAAAACCAGGGAAGGCTGACTACAGTCTCCCTAAATCATTTAGACCAATCAGCCTTACATCATTTCCCATGAAAACCATGGAGCGGCTATGCGAAAGATATATCAGAGATGTAGTGATTATCAATAAACCCTTACACTCAAACCAACATGCATACACTACAGGCAGATCAACGGAGACAGCACTATACGCAGTCTCAAATAAAATCGAAAGATCAATGGACTACAAGGAGTCCGCCTTAGGTGTATTCGTAGACATAGAGGGGGCGTTTGACAAAACGACCTTTACCAAAATATCAGACGCACTTGCTGACTATCATACCCCACCAACAGTAAATGGATGGATAATGAATATGCTTCTAAACGAGTAATAGAAATAAAGGCTGACGATGTTAAGGTCAGGAGCAAGGTAACAAAAGGCTGTCCGCAGGGAGGAGTACTCTCACCCTTACTATGGAACATGGTTCTAGACAGCCTCTTGCGACGCCTTAACAACGAAAACCTATACACGATAGCATACGCGGATGACGTGGTCATTTTGCTAACAGGCAAATTCCTGAATGTAATCTGCGATAGAATGCAACATGCCCTTAAAAAGTTGGAACAGTGGTGCGTTGAACACGCTCTATCTGTAAATCCCAAGAAAACAGAAATGGTTCTGTTTACAAAGAAAAAGAAACTAGGGAACCTCAGAGCACCCGTTCTTTTCAATACAGAACTGAGCTTCTCAACAGAGGTCAAATACCTTGGTATTACCTTTGACAGTAAGCTAACGTGGAATTCTCACTTGGAGAACAGAATAAAGAAAGCATATATTGCTTTTGATCAATGCCGCAGAACCATAGGAAAGACTTGGGGATTCTCTCCCAAAGTAGCCCATTGGATTACACGGCCATAATAAGACCCATGGTAACTTACGGTTCCATAGTGTGGTGGTCCAAAACAGAACAGATTACGGCAAAACATAAGCTAGATCAAATTCAAAGAATAGCATGTTTACACATCACAGGTGCTATAAGGACTACACCGACTAGAGCTATGGAGGTGATATTGAATCTCACCCCTTGATATATTTGTAAGGGAAGCGGCTCTGATGGGCTCTAACACGCCTTCGCATGGTCGGTCTAGACACTAATGTAGGCACTGGCTCAACTGGACGACGCTTGTGGAGGGATGTTACAAGGGAACTTCCAATTCTGCAGGCAAGAGCGGACTCAGTTGCGCAAGGTTTGTTTTCAATAAACCCTACACAATTAACATAAGAGGAACAATACCAATAAAAGGCGAGTCTAAAGGAACCATTAGCCTGTACACTGACGGCTCTAAGACCAAGGTGGGCACAGGCTGTGGCATATACTCACCAACCATAAACCTGAAAATCGGATGGACAATGGGCGCCGAACCCAGCGTGCTTCAACTGAACTGACAGCCATAACCATAGCGGCTTACGAAATTAAAAGCCGCAACATCGCCAACCATACGATCTGTATTTATACAGACAGTAGGCAAAGATTACTAGCCCTGAAAAGACCACGAATTACTTCAGGACTAGTACTAGAATGTCATCAAGCCCTGACTAACATCTCTCTAAATAATGTGGTCAACCTAGCCTGGATCAAGGGACATGACATATCTAAAGGTAATCATACCGCTGACTCGCTGGCCAGGGCGGCTGCGGGACGGAAACTAGTTGGTCCCGCAGACATCATTAAAGAATACTCCCATCGACTGTTTAAAGGGAAATGGGATGATACTACAAACTGCAATTTTGCAAAAATAATGTTAAGCTATCCAGACGAGTCAATAGCGAAAAAAAACCTTATGATGTCCAGAAGGAACCTCCGAACACTAACGGGCGTTCTAACTGGCCACTGCGGGCTACGAGGACACCTATTTAAAATGGGTCTAACGAACACGGGATTATGTAGAGGCTGTGAACAGGAGGATGAGACCGTGGAACACATTCTTTGCGATTGTCCCGCCCTCACATTCAACGGAACTCCATGCTGGCACGAATTGGCCATTACTGGCGAAATTAGGGAGATTCCACATAAAGATGTCGTCAACTTTTTTAAATCAATAGGTTGGACGACGCAGTGAATCTCCCGCCTGTACAAGAGGAAGCACAAAGGACCTACTGAGGTCTAGGTGCAGTGGTATACTACCACCCTCTAAACATTCAGATCAGAGATCAGAAATGTGGTGGTACCCATAACGCTACTCAATGTACTGTTGATACTTTTGACTGTACAAACTGCAAACGATCTAATTTACCTAAAGGAAATCACTCAGCTCGAGATCCCTCTTGCCCAGTATACAGTAGTGGCAGAAAGTAGAGCAACTTTTTAAAAAATCAAATTTCTTGACAACTAACAAAGGAATAACAATGATATTTATCCACAATACTTTTGGTCAAGTAGGTAGTCTTAAATCAGATAAGAATTGACCTTCTGAATATTTCTGTTTATTTTTAAACTGATAAGAATTTGTGTACCTGGCAAAAAGTAGAGCAACATTTTTTTTAGGACTTACAAATCGAATAATATTAGTTTAATTCCAGCTGTTTACCGGTTGCATTAAAAGCAAAGTTAAGTTTACAATGCCTAGAGGACGGCCTTTATCCGTTGATTTAAAAACACGAATTATAGACTGTTACAAAAATGGTGAAAAACAAATGAATATTGGAAAAAGGTTTCGTTTGCATAAATCTATAGTATCGCGAATCATTTCACGTTATGTGAAGCATGGACATGTTTTACCTAGAAAAAATCAGGAAGACCAAGAAAACGGATAAATATCAAGATAAACAAATTTTGAAAATATCTCAGAGTGATCCATTCTTGGGTTCAAGTAAAATAAAGCAGCGATTATCAGAAGAATTAGGCATTCAGATATCTTCAAGGACAATAAGAAGTAGATTATGCGAGGCCAAATTATTTGCAAGACGTCCAGCAAAAAGCTCTTATTATCTGCAAAACAGACGATCCCGTCTTCTTTTGCTCGATCTCATTTGCACTGGACAAATAATGACTGGAAAAGGATAATATTCAGCGACGAATCAAAGTTTAATTTATTTCAAAGTGATGGTATAGCATATGTTCGACGTCCTGCAAACCAAAGGTTAAATCCCAGATACACTTGTCCAACAGTAAAACATGGTGGTGGATCAGTTATGGTGTGGGGCTGCTTTTCCGGTTTCGGAATGGGGCCACTTCATAAAATTGATGGGATAATGGATAGATTTATGTACAAAGGTATTCTGAAAATGAAATGGTTCCATATGCAGACGAAAAAATGCCCCTTAGGCACATTTTTCAGCAGGACAATGATCCAAAGCATTCTTCTAAATATGTAAAGGCTTGGTTTAGACAGCAAGATATTCAAGTAATGGACTGGCCAAGTCAATCACCAGATTTAAACCCCATCGAGAACCTATGGGAAATTTTGGATAGGAAAATAAGGGGGAAAACTTACAAAAATAAGGACGAATTGTTCAATGCATTACATGAAGCTTGGATTAATATGGATCCAGCAATAATTTCTAAGTTACTGCAATCTATGCGCCACCGTTGTGAGGAAGTTATTAAAAATGATGGATATTTTACGAAATACTAAAATTGTAATTATACTTCAGTTTTTACTAAAAGAAAAACATCAATTCTTAAAAAGTTGCTCTATTTTTTTCCGTCCCAGAATTAATTTTTGTACATAAAAATATAAACAAAGAATATTAAGTTAAGTTGTTGATAGATTTATAATGCTTAGGTCTTATTGGTATTATATTTCCAATATGATTGTATTTTCTTACTAAATAAAATAGATGTGTTTGAAATAAAGAAGTTGCTCTACTTTCTGCCACTACTGTATGTATAAAGAATACGAAGAATACAGCAGCAAACAAATTATTCAACAGCAGAAAGTTTTTTAGCAGAGAAATAAGGAATAACAAAATCCAGCAAACTACAAAGGATATTGACAACCACTCCACCATACTTGAAAAACATTCTATATAAGTCATTCTGATAGAAAAATTTATGAGAAAATGAAAAAAATGACCAACGATGTGCATTATTCATCAAAATGAAACAACCTAGGAAATTCTATAGATATGATAAATAATATGCTTGAAGAACATGTGGACTGTGAGTGTTTTTGCCTTTCAGAACACTGGAAAACAAAAGAGCAGTTACGGACACTAAACATTAACAATTTTAAACTGTTATCAAGTTTTTGCAGAGTAGGAGAACTTTCTGTCGAAGGTGTCTATGAATGTGCATGTGTCGAGTGTACTTTTAAAAGTAAAAGTGTCATTGTCGTATCAGTATATAGGCCTCCAAAAGGTAACCCAATATTGTTTCTTGAAAAAATGGAGAGCATGCTGGAACAAATCATAAGTGAACAGAAGAAAGTTTTTATTGCTGGGGATTTTAATATGAACTTTTAGAAAAAAACAATCTTGGAACACAATTTTTATCTGTTATGAACTCTTTTGGTATGTATCCAACAATTTTAGAAAATACCAGAATAAATCAGCATCTAAAAGCTGCATTGATAATATTTTTACAAATGTACCAAAATGTGATGTATACAGTATTGTTCTAAATTACGGTAATATCAGATCACACGGCCCAAAAATTATATTTGATTATAAACAGAGCACAGTAAAAAATGTTATTTTAAAAGAATTTTTACTGAAGAAAGTAAAACAGACTTTTTAATACTTTAAAACAGCAAAAATGGCAAGATGTTTTTGCTTTAGATCCAGCTGATGTAAATAAACAGTGGTCTGCTTTTATGAACACATTCATGCTTTTCTTTAATCAGAGTTTTCCTAAAAATTATTCAATCCTAACCATAAAACTAAGAATTTATATAAACTTAATAAAGATAAAAAAAAATGTAAAAAATAGGTTGATTCTCTTTATTATTAAAGGCAAAAGTAACAATTATAATAACTTGTATTCATCTGTGAAAAAGGAGTATGATGAATTTTGGTAAAAGTAAGATCGGAAAATTATGCAGGTAGAATAAAAACTCTGATAATAAAAAATAAATGTATGTGGTCTATTTTTAGAGAAATCACAAATAAATGTAAGGAAAATTATGAGACAATCCCTGAAAAACCTGATGAAATACCAAATAAATATAATAAATTTCTTTTGGAATCACTTCCTAATCTTATTAAAAATATCCCACATATCAATTGGACACATAAAATTAAAGAAAATAACAGGTCAATTTTTCTAAAACGTTTTACAAAGAAATTTTAAAATTAACTAAGCAAATAAAAAATAAACATAGTTTTGGTGACGATGAAATACCAACCAGTCTTATGCGTCAGGTTATTCCAGCGATTGCTAAAGTTGTTGTGTATATAATAAATAATTCACTAAGGGAGGGCATCTTTCCTGAACTCCTAAAGCTGTCAGCAGTAAGACCTGTTTATAAGAATAAAGGAGACGCTAATGACATTAATAACTACAGGCCTATTAGTCTACTGTCGGCTTTTTCAAAGTTGTTTGAAATGGTTATGTGTAAACGGTTAGTCGAATTTATGAAAGAATGTAATATATTTTCAAATAACCAACATGGATATATTAAGAAAAAGTCAACTCAAACTGCAATTTTCCAATTTGTTCAAGCAGTTTTGGAACACTTGAAGAGGGGCGACATGGCGCTTGGCTTATTTTTGGACCTTTCAAAAGCTTTTGACTGCTTAGACAGAAATTTGCTACTTCGAATATTACAGCTTTAAGGGATTAGGGGACATGCCCTTGAGTGGTATAAATCGTACTTAAATGATAGGACTCAGAAAGTAATAGTTTATAAGGATGGTATGTGTTACAAGTCAGAGGTGGAAAAAAATATAGTAGGTGTTCCTCAGGGAAGTATACTCGGACCTGTCTTATTTATAATATTTATGAACGACATAAATTTTGAAATTAATAGCCCTTATCTCAGCTTAACTGAATATGCTGATGATACTAATTTATTAGCTGGTGGTGAAAATATATCTGAAATATCAAAAAATGCCCAAGACTTATTTTCATTAATAAATATTTGGTTTCAAAAAAATAAATTATGTTTAAATAAAGACAAAACCAAAACATTGCTTTTTAGAACCAAGCTAAAGAAAACTCTCAAACCAGCATCTGGTTCAATTAAAAATAATAATTTCACTCTTAGTAGTAACACCAAATTTCTGGGTGTTTATATAAATGAGTTTTTAGATTGGACAAGCCATATAGAAGAACTAACAACAAAGCTAAACCAAATTTGCTTTTGTATACGAACCGTTACAAAATATTTGAATGAGACAGCTTGCAGAACCCTGTATTTTGCAAATTTTGAGGGAACAGTTCGATATGGTATAATTTTTTGGGCATCAAACTCTAGGGCTCAAAACATATTTATAATTCAAAAGCGCATCATTAGAATATTATTTAAAATGTCTATCTACAATCCTGTCGAGGGGTTTTTAAAGCTAAAAAAATACTTACGATATATGGCTTGTATATATATGAAAACATTTTATTTGTTTTTAGAAATAGACACCTATTTAATATGAACTCGCATCATAATTATAATACAAGAACTAGTACTATTTGTTATCCAATACATCGATTAACTTTAACAGAAAAAACTCCCTACTACATGGGAATTAAACTTTTCAATAAATTGGATACAAATATAAGAAACCTAACTATTGAAAAAGTATTTAAAAAGAAACTAAAAACGTTATTGATCAATTTGGAGCCTTATAGTTTGGAAGAGTATTTGAGTGTTTGATAGTGATATTTTGAAATTGTACAGTTTTTAGTTTTAGTGTGTTGTTGTTTTTGGAATTATTTTTTAATTATTTTTATTTTGACGCCATTTCATTTTATGTTTTGTCTGTACATTATATTGTATTGATTTAATGTAATTTGAAATAAAGAGTATAAACAAACAAACAACCTGAAGACATGTGGCAAAAATTTAAATCAGCCATTATAGAACCTTGTAAGAAGCATCTTAAACCTGAGAAAAGGAAGAATCGAAAAGATTGGATGACTGATGAAATATTGGTGCTTATGGAAGAAAGAAGAAACCTGAAAAATACAGACCGACAGAAATATAAGGAAGTACAGAAGGACATCAAATATAAATGCCGCCAAGCTAAGGAGGAGTGGCTAAAAGAGAAATGCACCGAGATAGAAAATCTGCAGAAATTGCATGACTCCCATAGTGT
This sequence comes from Listronotus oregonensis, assembly GCA_019359885.1. Lineage (NCBI taxonomy): Eukaryota > Metazoa > Arthropoda > Insecta > Coleoptera > Curculionidae > Listronotus > Listronotus oregonensis. The sequence goes on along the minus strand of JAHBCN010008720.1, from coordinate 14,066 downwards.
GCATAAAAAAATAAAAGAGTTTACTGGAAGTAAAAATCATACATCCTTGTAAATAAAGAAGGAAACATTGTGTTGGATATTAAAAAGCAACTTATTCTATGGGAAGAATACATCAAAACCCTTTTCAATGACCAAAGGGAAGAAATAACTACCAACACTAAAAATGAAACGGGACCTTCTATTTTAAAAGAAGAAGTACAAGCAGCAATAAATTCAGCCAAAGATGGGAAAACTCCTGGCCCTGACGAGCTACCTGCAGATGTGCTTAAGCTCATTGAAGAACGACATTTAGGTGCTGTAACTTCCCTATTTAATAAGATCTATGAAACAGGAATATTACCAGAAGAATGGCTTCAGTCAACGTTTGTCACAATTCCTAAGAAGCAGAATGCTAAAAAATGCGAAGAAAACCGTACGATTAGCCTATTGAGCCACACACTTAAGATCTTTCTTAAAGTCATCCACCGTAGAATTTATAAGAAGCTGGAAGAAAACATAGCAGATACCCAGTTTGGCTTTAGAAATGGATGTGGCACAAGGGAAGCTTTATTTGCCTATAATGTCTTAATGCAGCGATGTCTTGATGTAAACCAAAATGTATACGTTTGTTTTATTGTCTATAATAAAGCATTCGATTAAGTAAGACACAAGCAACTAATAGAAGCACTGGAACGAAAAAACCGAGACACAAGAGATATACAAATAATAACAAAACTGTACCTAAACCAAAGTGCGTCTGTCCGCGTCCAATCTGAACTGACGATAGCAGTGGAAATTAAGAGAGGAGTCCGGCAAGGGTGTGTTCTTTCACCACTTCTCTTTAACCTCTATTTAGAGGAAATTTTCACCAAAGCTCTTGAAAATGATGCCGGTGGAATACAAGTTAACGGCATTCCACTAAACAATTTGCGTTATGCAGACGATACAGTACTTCTCGCCGAAAACATGCAATACCTTCAAAATATGTTGAATAATGTCATTATAGCTAGCCGAGAATATGGTCTGACACTCAATGTTAAGAAGACCAAATACATGATTGTCACCAAGACTAAAGTGACCAATGAACATCTGTATGTGGAAGGCGAAAGGCTGGAAGGAGTCAAGAGGTATGACTACCTAGGTACAAGTGTCAACTGTTCCGTGGACTATTGTTCAGAAATAAGAATTCGTATTGAGAAAGCCCGTGCATCCTTTGTGAAGATCAAGAAGCAGCTCTGTAGTCGCGATCTGAGCCTGGACCTAAGAATTCGGATGCTCAAATGTGATGTATTCCCAGTTCTATTTTACGGTGTAGAAACTTGGACCCTCAACGTGCACTGCGAGAGGAAACTGAAAGCGTTCGAGATGTAGACCTACCGTTGGATGTTGAGAATATCATGGAAAGAACATGTGACCAACGTGGAGGTTCTAAGAAGAATGAAAAAAAGCGTAGAGGTCCTACATGAAGTAAAGAAAAGAAAATTGCAATATCTCGGCCACATCATGAGAGGTCCAAAATATGAAATTCTGCAACTCATAATCCAGGGAAAAATTGTGGGAAAAAGATCTGTGGGAAGCAGAAGAATATCCTGACTTAGAAATTTGCGAGAATGGTTCAATGTCTCGTCATCTGATCTATTTAAGGCAGCAGCTTCCAAAATCAGGATAGCAATGATGATAGCCAGCCTCCGAAAGGGAGACGGTACATGAAGGAGAAGAATTTAAAAAAATACATACTAGCCATAATCCCAACAAAATCATACTAATGTAATTACTGCATTTTACGGCATCTTCTAGGCAACGTAGCCACCATGTGTGTTATATAAAACTACTTCTCAGGACTGCCCCTTTAACATCTCGGTAATGTCATTCAGGCAAAACTTACAGTTTATTGTGGAATCCGAACAACACACACCCGCACACTGTTTCCACTGACGGCTATCAATCCGACCGTGCCTGGCATTATCAAACTTTGCTAATTTGGTGTTTAACCTGAATAGGGCTGTAAACCTGAAATAACATCCGACAATTTTGAAAAAAAATGATACCCACCATTTTAATAATAGTATTGAATATAATATTAATTTAAATTTATTGTTTACCAAAACGAAAATTATAATTTAAAGTATTTTCTAAAATTCTATTATTTTTCATAACTTTAGTTTTTTAGCTGTACTGTTGGAATAGTTCACAATATAATTATTTTAGCAGCACAGTTTTTATCTAACTAAAGCAAGGAGATAGTGTTTTATTAATGTTAGTTAGACAAATTTTATCAAAAAAATTGACTCATATATTTTTTTAAATACTACTTTTATAATGCAAGTAAGTAAATATAATATAGAAAGTTTTAGCACTTTAAAAACCAGTTGATGCAAAAACTTTAGTCCAAATAAAAGTAGTAAATAAGGTTTAATGGTTTTATTATACAGTTAGCATAGATTAGCATATTCTGTAGATAAAATTACGTAAAGTAATGTTCTTTTTATTTTAGTAACACAAATCTAAGAAAAACTAAAATAATATACCAGATTTAATCTATTAACAACATTTTTATCTACCTACACTCTTAATAATGTGGAATGGTTACAGTAAGAGTATGTGAACTTATTCTCCATAAAATTGTGTAATCATTTTGGAGATGTATTAGGCACAATTTGTGTACTTTTTGCACCCAACCTATTGTCCATTTTTGCAATACAAAAAATTGGGTGAGAAAAGTACACAAATTGTGCACAATAAATATCCAAAATAATAACCCAATTTTATAAAGAATAAGTACATATTTTGTTATTGTACAATACGAGTTATCTGTTTAATTTTTAAATTACACCTTTAAATTTACAAAATATAAAACAATTATAGAAAAAATCTCTATATAAAAGTGTTTAAAGGATTTTTTGCGTATATTTTTTCTTGTTGCAGTCCATCTATCTGCGCACGTGTATGTGCTTAATTTTTTCTTTTCTACAAATATAAAACCACAGGTCCTATTTTTTTTGAAAGCTGATTACGTTACGCTAAATTTCACCATTTTTGACCTTCCCCCCTTGGTCACACCACGTCATACTCTTTGCGTAATTTTAAAACATTGATTAACAATTAATATATATGTACATTCTTAATACAAATGACTTTTTTCTATCGTGACAGGAAAATAAAATTAAAAAATCAAGAAAAACAATTAAGGGAGATTTATGAACTGCGAACGTCACGTTTTCTTAGACCCCCTCAACCCCTTTTGTCACATCTTGTCACACTAAGCGATACCCCCCTGTTATGCGAACGTATTTTATGAACGGCTCCAGTTTTTCACATATAGCAAATAGTATAGCCATCAGTAGATAAACCTTTGACGCTTCACGAGTTTGTCTACTGATTTATCTAAAGACGTACTTTACGTTTTTGATTGATACACCAATATCAGTATAGTTATTAGTAGGAGTAATTCAAGTGTTTAAATTTGTTTCAATATATTTTAGAATAATATATAACCATACAATTTGCATTAATTTAAAACGTGAAGATTTTTAGAATCTCTTACACCTACAGACTAACAAGGAGACGGCCTTGGGGTCGGCGATTTGGCTCAATTTTTTTTGTGGTGATAGAGTGCACTTAGTATATCATAAAATTAATTATTAAAATAGTAAGGCGCACTATTGAGAAAATCCCACAAAAAACGTTTTAATTTTTTTTATTTTTTTGTGTAGCATATATACTAAAAATGTAATATTTTTGTCAAATTGCAAAGTGGCTCAGGCAGTAGCGTTCGAGACTTCTAACCAGTGGCGGTTCCTCCATAGGAGCACAGGAGCACGTGCACCCCCAAAACAAATTAAAATAAAAATTATTTTTCATCGTGCATTATCCGGACCTCCCTAATTTATCGTACGCTAATACAAAACATAGTGTATTAGCTCCCTAACGACGAGCTGACGGAGCCGAAAGGATCCGATTACGGCCGTTCGACGTTCGACACCAATCGGCCTGTCGCACGTGCGTTTATGTAGGCGTGGTTTATGCAATTTCTATGGAAGATTATGCCAGCGGGCGGAGGGGGGCAATGCGATTATTAATAGGAAGAGGCGCACACTTTTTATGTGCTCCATATAACTATTTGGCGCTGTTACTGCGACAATTTAGGGTGCGTTTTAGTTCTTTCACTAAAAATGGTCCGTTTTACGGTGGAATATTTGTAAAACAATTTTAACTCTTTGAGTTTAGAGCAAAAAATTGAATTTAAGCGTGCTGGAAGACCTAGACCTGAAATTTCCCTCACACAGACCACCAAATATAAGTCTAGGGAGTTTAATACAAAATTAAAAATGGAAATTTATGAAAAGAATGATTGGATTTGTGGATGTGATACAACTAACCGATTGTTTTGTTTTTCGTGCTTGTTGTTCAGTCGCGGAAACGCGACTGAACAACAAACTGGGATAACCGACTAGGGGCATTTGGCGCCAAAACGAACAAGTTAGAAAGAACAGATATGTATTCTCAAAAATAATTGACTGTATAAAATTTTGCGGAGCGTTCGAGTTAGCCCTTCGTGGTCATGACAAAAAAGGCGATTCATCAAATCCCGGTATTTTTTAGAGGATTAATAAATTTCACTGCTGGATAAAGCCCTTAAAGACCACTTCGAAAAATCACAAGAAATAACTTTTGGGCCTGACATCCTATAAAAATCTTGCCTCTGGTATGTTGGCCTCCTGTGGTTTTATAGTTTTGTGTTTTACGTCTAGTGCACCCCCTTAAATACTTACCACGAGCCGCCACTGCTTCTAACCCGAAGGTTCTGGGTTCGATTCTGCTCCATGCCTTACTTTTTTTTACATAATTAATTATTTTTAATATTATTAATCTTTAAAATACTTCTTAAATTTATTGTAAATGATGTACCTATGTTTTTCAATGATTACCTTACAAACCCCGTGTGTTGTAATAATTATTGTTTTAAATGTTTCTATAATAACTATGACTCTGGTTTTTGCAAATTATTATTAATGTATATAAATATGTAATGCAAATTGGCTTCAGAATATTTTATTTTTTTTTCTCTAATTGTGAATAAAAAAACACTAATAAACAAAAAAAAAATTCAGAAGTATTTTAAAGAATAATTATATTAAAAATAATTTATTATTAAAAAGAAAAGTAAGGCAAGTCTGGAACGCTACCTTCCGAGCTCCATAGCTGTTTGACAATGGTGTTACATTTTAAGTATGTATGCTACACAAAAAAAAAATGAAAACGTTTTTTTTACCGGCTTTTCTTAATAGTGTGCCTTAGTATTTTAATATTGTGATATACCAAGTGCACTCTATCACCACAAAAAAATTGAGCCAAATCGCCGACCCCAAGGCCGTGCCGTCTCCTTGTAAGAGGGAATACACATTCGGGGTAGTAACATTGTGAAATGCCATAAATTATCTCTTAAATATAAAAAGCGCAAGCTGAGCATATATAACTTTCGTTGTGGATTATACAATAAGCCTAATTCCAAATTTTCAAAAAAATCGATGAAGGTTTTCGGAGGTAATACCCTATTTTTGCCTTCAGTGACTGGACTATAAGTCAGCTTCAAAAATTTGATTAAATTTGAAAATATAAACCACATCGCTTTCATATTGAGACAGATTATTAACAATAGAACTTTCAATAGAACAATAAAAAAACCTCTTTTAACAAGACTTTACTATTGTATACAAGAGTTTTGTGATAATTTATAGTCCCAGTAATTATAAATACTTTTTGTCTTGTATCTTAGTATTTATTATCTTAATACTTTTTATTTATTTTTAAATTATTTATGGTTTTACATTTGATATTGACTATTTTAAATGTTGATGTTTGTTTTAATGTAACTGTGTGTTTTTTTCATGACAATTACTTTAAAGCTACTTTTAGTTATTTTTACTAGTTGTATTATCTTTGATTACAAGAATATTTCTTTATAACAAAAAAACTTATTTTGACGTGATACCAGATTAACTATTTATTAATTATCTTTTTTATAATTTTAGTTGGTAGAATTATCTAGAGCCCAAGATGTTGAAGCAGGAGATGGGACAACATCAGTGGTTGTTATCGCAGGAGCTCTTCTGGATGCTGCAGAGAAACTGTTGAATCGTGGAATTCATCCTACTGCTATTTCTGAATCGTTTCAAAGAGCAGCTCTCCATGCTTTGGAAGTAAGTTAGTTTACAAACATTTAAATGTATTAGAAATATTATGTGTCTTATACAGAGTGTCTAAAAAATATATGTACAAAATTTTATGACAGTCTCCTGACATTAAAATAGGTCAATTTAAGTATATTTTAAATTGCAAAAAAAAGGGAAAGTTTATAAAATTACCGTATCTAATTAACATTTCTTTTAATTTTTGCTACCTTTAACATTATGACAACCTATCTTTTCTTCTGGTTATTAGAGCGAGAGAGAAAAAGTGCTGGGGGGTTGCTGGGGCAAAATTTAAGGGTGATGGGTAAATTCTGACTTTGGATTCGTTTTTAGCGCACCGAAAAACATACTGGAAGGTATTTCACATATCTGGTTCAGAACCTTTTTTTTGTGTGCCTGTGTTATACCTTGGTAATTACAAATCCTAAAGACTTCTACCATAGAAGCGTTTTAAAGAATAGGATAGCAGCTTCTTTTTTTGTAAAAACCTATACCTAAATTTATGTGGAAAAAGGCAATGGGTCAAAATTTGAAAAAAAAAATAATTTTTCGTTTTTTTTTCTTGTTTTTTTTGAATATATTTTTGTCAATTTTTTTTAAAGCTTTAAAAGGTAACATTTTGATAGGACATTTAATTTTGAACAACTTTTCTGTTGACGAATATGTACATTAACTGCATAGAATTTAAGTTAAAAATAAAAAACTGGAAGGTGGCCAAAAACCTCTATATATCTCAAAATTGCACCCCCCTAAATGGTAGCACTCCGCGATTTTATAATATGAGTGTTAATAAATGATTGCGGTCATTCTGCACATTTGCTTTAGTAACTTTTTCCTGTAGTAACTTTTTTCGATTAAATATTTACTTCTCCTTTGATTATTACACTTAGTTGATGTTAACAAGGACAATTGACAATATTTTTTCTAACTAAATAGCTAGCTCTAGTTACCCGAGAAAAATGTCTAGGTTGTCATATGTTTACCAATGATATCACTTTTAAAAACTATTACATTTTTAATAGCTGATCACTATACCATTTATTAAAAATATCTTGAAATCGTATAGCACGTTTCCAGGAAATTTGGCCTAAATTGACTTACCTATCTTGACATAATTAGTGTGTCATGAAATTTAACAAATCTTCTTTAAGTATATTCAGTAATCCCTGACTAAACAACTGACTAGCTGATTTAAATATTCTGACATATTTTGCCATTTGGGCTATTTGCCAAACTAATAGGTTTTAATTTTCCCTGACTTAAGTTAACATAAAAACTATTAGGTGATAATATACACTAACGGCCAAAAGTGGAGAAACAATTCATTTTAGGCAATAATCTTATATAAACAATCTTATATTAAAATTGATTTTAATGATTTTATATTAAGGCTTATTCTTATTTTTTCGTATAGTAAATAAATTTAGATAAACAGGAGTACTGTGGAAAATAAATATTTATTTTAAAATTTTACAATGACAAAAGTGGAGAAACAAAATATTTTTTTCCTAATTAATTTAAATATATTGGTCATATACAGTCCCTGACTTAGTAATGTGTGGCATATCCCTTATTCTTCAATACTTGAATACACCAACTTTTTATGGAGTGGATTAAGCTGTCAATGTAGTCTTGTGATATGGAATTCCATTCTTCTTGAAGGGCTCTTAACAAATCGTTGTGGTTTTTAAATTTTTCTTTATTTTTTTGCCTAATTTTTCTGCCTAAATGTTCCCAAAGGTTTTCGATGGGGTTTAGGTCAGGACTCTGTGCAGGCCACTTCATTAGAGGGATGTTGTTGTCTTGAAACCACTTTTTGACCACTTTCGCAGGTTGTTTGGGGTCATTATCTTGCTGAAAAGACCAACGAAGTGGCATATTTTCTTCAGCATGAGGAAGCATATGGTGTTCAAGGATATGCAAAAACTGGAACTGGTCCATTTTTCCATCTACTTTTACCAATGGCCCCATTCCCCAACCAGAGAAACAGCCCCACACCATAACATTCCCACCCCCATGTTTTACCGTTGCCCTTGTATACCTTGGATCCAGTCTAGTGTTTCTAGGACGACGAACCCATTGCATGCCATCCGATCCAAACAAGCAAAACTTGCTTTCATCGGAAAAAAGCACCGTTTTCCATTTTTTAATTGTCCATTCCAAATGGTCCACCCTGGAAAATAAATGCCGTTTGGAATGTTTCTCCACTTTTGTCAGCAAAAAACTTTAAAAACAATTTTTTCTGCAAATGATAAAGATAAGATAAAAAATGTTGGAACATTTTTAAATAGCATTAGCAAAGATTAATATAGTCCAGTAAATATTTTTACAAATTTGTTATATTTTAAAGATTTATTACCATAAAAGTAAATGTTTCTCCACTATTGGCCGATAGTGTATTTACTATAATTTATTTTCCTTTGTATTTACTGTATTAAAATTTCTGGTATTTTTTTAGATATTAAATACTATTGCTACACCAGTTGAATTAAGCAACAGAGAACAATTAATTAAAAGTGCCTCAACATCATTAAATTCGAAGGTTGTTTCTCAACAGTCTAGTCAGTTAGCTCCTTTGGCAGTGGATGCAGTATTAAAAGTTGTTGAACCAGGTTAGTAATGTAAAATAATATAGTTGTATACAGGATGTTTTATGTTACACAACTATTGCCAGCCCATAATGCAAACTCAATCTCAAACTCAAAATGCTTTATTGTCTGAAGATGGTAAGCAATCTTATTGACAAAGCTGCAAAAAAAACTCTTATACTAGCATTTAATAAATAAATGTGTAAAAAGCTAACACAAATCAAATATTACAAATGAAATTGCACATAAAATAAACATAGTCATAAAAAATAAACATGTTAAATTTACAAATGTCATAAAATAAAATAAAATAGTGATATGTCACCCATCAAAAATTGGGGATTTTTTTTTTAAATGGCACAAATAGGATAAATATGGTTACATATTTTAAAGAATATTTTTTTAGTTGATAGAAATATAGGAAGTTAAAATTATTCTATTTAGGTGGGTCTGGTGCTTTATAGGTACCAACGAATTCATACTTAAGTTTGGTTTTAATCAAAAGCTTACCTTTTAAAATATGATTTATAAAAAAAAAATCTTTGGATGGTTAACATTTTCCTAGTAAAAAATTGATTTTAAAATTCTTATTTTGCGTGTTTAAATGCATACAAATACATTTTTTCCAATTAAAAGGTGTAAAACGAGGATTAGTGTTTTTATATGAGGTGTTACACAAAAATATTTTAGATTAAGTTCCATAAGCCGTTAGTAACAAAATAATTTCATTTTTACTTGGGTAATTTGAACATAGTGAGATATAATCTAAATAATCTTAAAAAACTTTTAACTGAACAAGACTGGACAGTAGTAAAAGACATAAATGACTCTGACAAAGCAATGAACACTTTTTTGGATATTTTCGCTAAACATGTGAAAGATTCAGAGATCAATAATCGGGCTTATAAAAGACACAAAAAACTTAAAAATTGGATTACAAACGGGATAATATCTTCAATTAAGTATAGGGATAAACTAAAACGAAAACTAATAAAAAACTATAATGTGGAACTTGAAATGGAATATAAAACATATCGAAATCGCCTAAACAAAATAATAACTACACAAAAAAAACTATTATAAAAATGAAATAAGCAAATGCAAAAATGACATGAAAAAAATGTATCAAATAATAAAAGACGCAACTAACGAAAAACATTGAAAAAGTCACATTAGAATAAGTAATCACAACGGTGATGACTTCCAAACGACCTTCGAAATGGCTGATTTTTGTAATCACTATTTTACAAGCGTTGGTATTGAGATGGAAAAAAAAATTCCACAGCCTAGCAAACACACACAAATTACAAAGCACAAATAAACAATCTATGTTTTTGACCCCTGTTAGTCAAAATGAATTAATAAAACATATTCACAGTCTTAAAAATGAAAGTTCACCAGGTATTGACGGCATATCTGCCAAACTAATTAAATACACCCATGTAGAAATCCTAGAACCCCTTCTTCATATACTAAACCGAATTTACGAAACCGGACAAGTACCTTCTAGTTTTAAATTAACAGTGGTTACCCCTATACACAAATCAGGACCTAAAAACATTATAAGTAACTACCGACCAATCAGCTTAATTACGTGTTTTGCGAAAATCTTTGAAAAGAGTCTAAAAGATAGACTATTAAAATTTTTGGTGATAAATAATATTTTATCAGATAGACAGTACGGGTTTTACCGGGAAAGGAGTACGGCGGACGCTTTGTACAGATTTCCGGATGTCACTAACCATTTAAACAATGGCAGAAAATGTCTTGGTGTCTTCATTGACTTAGCCAAGGCATTCGATACAGTACCACATAATAAGCTTTTTGAAGTATTAGAAAATCATGGGGTGAGGGGAAGTGCGATGAAGCTAATGAGGAGTTATTTGCAGAATAGACGCCAAATTGTTAAAATTAATAACACTTTAAGCAATGAACAAATAATAAAAATAGGAGTACCACAAGGTACCGTACTTGGCCCTATTTTGTTTATAACTTACTTAAACTCTCTTCTTAAAATTAGAATAGATCATGGTACAATTATTTCATATGCAGATGATACAGCTTTGCTTTTTGATGGTCCAGATTGGAACCAAACCAAAAAATATGCCATAGAAGGACTTAATAAAATAAAAAACTGGTTGGAGACATATAAACTGAGTCTAAATGTAACAAAAACGAACTATATAGTTTTTTTTCTCACTGGGGCAAAAAGACCTAAATTTTTTTATACTTTTCAATTGACAACAACAATCAAAAAAAAAGAAACTTCTGAAAAAAAAAATCTTGGAATATACATTGAAAAAAAAACTCAAATGGCATGTGCATACTGAATATTTGGCTAACAGACTTAAAAAATTAATATATAAATTTTTTATCATAAGAACTTTTTTAAATATAAAGGAACTTATTATAATTTACAAATCATTGGCTGAATAAATTTAAATAGATATGGGATTTTGGTATGGGGGGGACTATACAACAATGCTTTGAAAAAAATAAATATTGTACATAAATATTTTTTAAAAAAATATATATAAAAAACCCAAGCTTTTCCCCACTGAAAAACTATTTACGGAACAAACAACCAACATAAGGACTTTTAAAATTTCTACAATTTTTTTTATACATACCTTTAATGATTATTAAAATCAATATAAACACATTTATAATACAAGATCTAGAGAAAAAGGAAAAAATTAAGCATTCCAAAAAATTTTAAAAAAGGGATAAATTTAAAATTTTTTGTTTATCTTGCCCCAAAAAAAATATAACCTTCTCCCTTCTGTGATAAAGGAAAAAAAAAAAAGGGAAAAAAAATTTTAAAAGGGACTGTAATAAAACTTTCCCAAAACCCAAATTTCTATATATTTTGTAAACTATTCTAGTAATTTATCAGTCTGTTGCACAGTTTTGGAAATGGATGCTTTCCCTTTTCGGATAGTGTAGGTTTTTGCTTTTTTTTTTTTTTTTTTTTAAATTTTTATAGCATACTTAGTTCATAAAATAGTTTAATATTGTTCTGAGATTAAAATTGTAACTTAGATTAAGAAGATAAATTTTTTAACATATAACGCATACAGGTGTAAATCTTACACCTAGGCGTTAACAAAAAAAATATTTGCATAAAATTTTTTCATCAATGTGTTGTTAAATTAGAAATTAATTATATATAAATTAGAACAAATTTGTTGTAATAATGATGATCAATTAAATCAGAGGCCACTAGTACTGATGGGATAGGTTTATCCATGTTACTGAAGTGCTGTCCCACCATATTCCCTTTAAAATTTCACATTTAATAAATTACAGATCGAAACTGCCATTTTTTCTAAGGACGGGGAAAAGCTCTTTTTTTCTACCCTTTTTCCAAAAAATTGCACATCCAAAAAGTCACTAACGATTTAAGCCCTTTTTCAGCATCCTCCCCCCCCCCTTTGAAAGTTTTTGAGAAAATTCCCGGGGGGGGGCAAATCCCGAGAGCATGTTCAGAAACACAACCTTCTTCCTTTTTTTCCCGTCGGGGTTCCGGAGAGATCATAGCTGTGCGACTGCATTGTTAAAAGTAACTGATTTATATTTTTGGGGGGGCCGATGCGGTGAACCCAGCACTTTTTTTTGCTTGACTACTCCGGGGGGTTTGACAAAATAAATCACCAATTACTTTTTGGGGCCCCCTTTCATACCTCGGGTTTGCTGGGGTGCCATTCATCTCTTACGATTACCTCAGTGGAAGAAAACAAGCAGTCAAGGTACATGGTGTACAGTCTGGATATCTAAGTGTTCCCCCTGGCGTGCCCCGGGGCTCTATCCTTGGTCCTCTACTATTTGGTCTGTATACATCTCAGCTAACGTCGGATCTTAGTCACGTCACGGTACATCAATATGGGATGACACCCAGATTTATCTGTCATTTAAACCTGAGGATATCGTTGAGGCGAATCTTAAAGTAAATAGTGATCTTCAATCCTTGTTTAAAGCCTCTGTAAATCACTTTTTTGGAGCTGAACCCCAAGAAATGTCAAGCCCTACTTTTGGGGGGCCAAAGGGTTTTTAAACAGGGAACGTCAAAAACATCTTTTAAATTTAATTGTAAATAATGAAACTTTACAATGCGTTAGTGGGCAAAATCTGGGCGTGGTAATTGATGTTGATCTAAGATTTTCTGAGCATATAGATAACTGTAAAAAAAAAAAGCATATATTAATCTAAAACTTATTTATAAACAAAGACATCTTTTAAATAAAAAAAACGGGGAAAAACTTATGTGACCCCATTAGTGCTATCGATTTTTCCTTTTGTGATTCCGTCTATGGTCCTTCTCTGGTGGAAAGGGACAAAAGGCGCATTCAGCAAAAAACAAAAAAAATTGTGTTCGTTTGATAGGTGGGGGAATTTGGGGAAAAAAAAAACATGGCGTAAGGCAAAAATAAGGGAGATTGGATGGATGAAAATGGATGAACGTAGGTTGCTTAATAGTTTAGTTTTTTTATCATAAAGTTATTTATAAAAAAATTCCTACTTATTTGTATCAAAAAATTAAATTTTAGGTATGATTCAATTTTAAAAAAGATCTAAAAAAATAAATACATAATAACTCCTCCCCCTTTTAAAAAAAACTTTTTTTCGGCTTTTTTTACCCAAAAAAGCTGTAAAAATTTAAAAAAATACCCAAAAAAAAAATTTAAAAACCCCCAACCCCCCCAATTTCAAATTTTAAAAGGAAAACCCATATTAGCTCCATACCATCAAAGGATTTGATTATGCACTCCACCAACGTCAACAAAAAAATTTTTAAAACTTATTAAAATTCTAATTTACATACATAGTACATAAGATAAAATTTTTTTATTTTTTATACATACATATTAATAAATTGTTTTTTTTTTTTCTTTTATTAGGTTAAGATAGGAGGTTATCCTCAACTTCGCCTTTTGTAAAAAAATTTTTTTTTTCAATAAAGTCTTTATTATTATTATTATTATTATTATTTTTTAATTCTTAAGGTAATTTTAAGATTATACTTACTTACTTACTTTTTGCCTTTGTAAAGATATACAGTTCAATTGGCACCAAACAAAGACAAGACTAGAAGTTCCACTCTAAACTCCGCCCAAAAATTTCCTCTTCCTTACACCCCCACCGATCCTGGGGTGATCTGGTACCCAAGCGATCGATAAGTTATACGGGTCACAGTTAATAGTTACGGGAACGCGACGTAGCAGGGGGGAAAAAAAATTTATAGTGTTTATTGGTTTTTTTTTTCATCATAAAGATTAACATTTTTTTAAAAAAATAAAAATGAAAATTT